>CM056494.1:9167054-9365872 GCA_029783415.1 Anisodus acutangulus
GTATTCCGGGAGTCCCGTGTGGAAGGGCTCTCGCTCAACGGATCAAAGGTACGCCGGGGATAACAGGCTCGGTGAATTCACAATCCACTGCCTTGATCCACTTGGCTACATCCGCCCCTACCCCCGCACATGTTGAAGTCTCTATCTACGATCAGATCCTTTCTCACCACTGAACTCCACACGATGAATTTTGAACATTTTAACAGGGAAAACATTTGTAGAACAACGTCTCCAAGGCGATGGCCTTGAAAATTTGAAATCTTATATTAATTCAAGATCTTTCTCACCATATATAACTTTTGATCTGATCAATACTATGAGGAAAAGAAAGATTAATATTGTTGAATATATGTATGAAAAAAATAAACACCTCAGCATTTTAATAGAGCTATAGTGAAAAACATACCCTTGTTTAACCTCCTTTTCTAGAATGCTACAGACGTCAATTAATTTACCTGTAATTCTATAATCACATATGCAAAATGCAACGCACTCCAAAATTCTTATATATATATATATATATATATATATATATATATATTTTACCACATCCACTAATAAAAAATTTTCTTTTGTTTCAACTTTCGCGAAGAAAAGAAAAAAAATGAAAACTACATGGATCTACCTGCAAATGGGATCAACATAACATTAACTACCAAAACTTGAGAGTACTATATTAACGCAAAAAATATACATACATGACTAACGTATACGTCGGAGAAATTTTATCTTTATCGTGTTTTCTTCTTCTCCAGATACGATCCAACAGCCAATTGGTGTGAACCTAATGGAATCGACGGCTTAGTAACTATACTAAGTTTGTTATCCATCAGTTCCAGCCTCCCTAAAACTTACTGTCCAGTGTGGCTGCGTCATTTATATAAAAGTCAAGCAAGAACATTAGAAGCTGAGATTGGATTTTTGTTGTTATATTTTTCTGGAAAAAAACATTTGCAAAATTCATTTCAAGATAAACTTTGTGTCTTCATAATGATGATAAACTTTAAAACAGTGACGAACATTTGTAGTTACTTTCAAATTCAAAAACCTGAACTTGTTATATAGGAAATTAGGATAAATTAAAAAATAAAGTAAAAAGAAGGAGAGAAAAACTTGTGTTTTAATTGCTACGAAGGAGGAGCCCAAAAGAAGTGTTCTTTTGTTGTGGGTCAATCCCATAATTCTCTCCAAAATCAATCAAGAATATTGTAATTGTAAATTAGTATCATCAATTAGGATTGATTAGATCAATTACATTAATTAGTATATTCTTATAGATAACAAGACTTAATTATTAGAGTTGTATATATTGTAAATTTGGGAATGAAATAAATTTCCTTCATGGTATCAAGAGCCAAAAAAAAAAATTAAAAAAATCGTTTACTCCTCTAAACTTCTCGGCCGCCCAACCCCCCCCTCCATTCTCGGAAAACCACCCCCAAACCCTAAAACCATTCGGCTACCCTAATTAGATTTTTTTATATTCCTAAACCTAGCCTAAACCACCTCCCCTTTACCACAAAACAACCCACCCCTCGGGTTCTTCTTCCAATTTTTAGGGTTTCCTTCTACATATTTCTTTATAGTTTTCTTGTAACTTTTTGGGGTAACCATGGACGACCAAAAACAATTCCATCCCGCACTTGCCGTCAATAACGTCAAGAATTTTATTCCAGTAATTCTGGAGATGGAAAAAGGACAATACTGCTCTTGGGCGGAGTTATTTAAAATACATTGCCGGGCATACGAGGTTATCGACCATATTATTCCTGAGTCTTCACCGGACACGACCGTTGTTGACAAAAAGTTATGGTCTCGCCTCGATGCTATAGTCTTTCAATGGATTTATGGCATCATTTCCAACGACCTTTTGCATACCATTTTGTAACCAGGCTTTACGACTCAACAAGCATGGGAACGTTTAGAAAATATTTTTCAAGATAATAAACTTTCTAGGGCTGTATATCTTGAAAACCAATTCACCAATGTCAAATTGGATGATTTCTCAAACATATCCACTTATTGTCAAGAGTTAAAGATGCTTACCGACCAACTTTCCAACGTTGGTGGGCCGGTGGAAAATCAAAGGTTGGTTCTCCAATTGATTGCAGGGTTGAATGAAAACTATGATGGGGTGTCTATATTCATTCAACAGAGTAATCCGTTGCCTCCATTTTATGAGGCTCGTTCGAGATTGATTCTCAAAGGAACCCGCAAGGCAAAACAAACAGCCTCCGGGGCAACCACTGCTGGCACGACACTCATCTCCACCTCTACACAAATGGTCAAAATCGAGGGTCCAAGCGAAACAACAACCAAGGAAAAAATAATGACAGAAAGGGACGCGGAAGGGGTGGCGGTCAACCCACCGGCGGTAGCGGCAACCACCAGCTGCAAGAGCAGTGTCGGCAATCAATAGTCCAGTCCGGCGGGACCCACTGGGGGCAGTACCCGACGTGGGCTTGGCCACCACAGTGGGCTGCCCCTCCATGTCCCTACCCTATCTCTTCATGGGCCAGGCCATCATCTTCGATCCGACAGCCCAGACTTCTAGGTTCGCGTCCACAACAAGCGTTTGCATCCCAGGCACCATCCTCCGTCGGTTATGCTCCAACCGATATCGAACATGCAATGAACAATATGAATCTGAATGTTTAAGATGATTCATGGTACATGGACACGAGGGCTACGTCACACATGAAGACATCTCTAGGTAATCTCTCCTCTTATTTTAATCTGAGCAGTAATAAAAATATTATTGTCAACAATGGGGAGGAAATTCCAATTCGTGGTATTGGTCAGGTAAAACTTCCCCCTCCACACCCACCATTATATTTGAAAAACGTCTTACATGTACTAAAACTGATTAAAAACTTGCTATCTGTATGACGTTTTACAACTGACAACAATGTTTCTGTCAATTTTGATCCGTTTGGGTTTTCTGTGAAGGATTTTCAGATGGGGATGCCACTAATAAGATGTAATAGCATGGGGGACTTGTATCCCATCACTACCAGTTCGAACAATCATGTGACCAAACCATCAACCTTTGCAGCTATTTCCCCTATAGTATGGCACAATCGGTTGGGACACCTGGGAGCACCAGTTTTCAATGATCTTAGGAATAATAATTTTGTTGCTTGTAATAAACTGCCGGACTCTTCTGTTTTCCAAACGTGTGTATTTGGGAAGAATGTTAAACTTTCCTCTTCATCCTCTACTTTACATACACTTATGCCATTTGATCTTATGCATTGTGATTTGTGGACATCACCCATTTTGAATTTTGTAGGTCATAAATATTATATGCTCATTTTAAATAATTATTCGAATTTTCTATGGACATTTCCCTTAGGACAAAAATCGCAAGCCTACACCATTTTAAAACAATTTAGTGTTTTTATCAAAACTCAATTTGACAAATACATTAAATGTTTTCAATGTGACAATGGGAGGGAATTCATAAATACTCAATTTAATAATTTTTGTCACCAAAATGGGATGTCGTTGCGTCTTTCATGTCCACATACATCACCTCAAAATAGGAAAGCAGAAAGGAAAATTCGAACAATTAACAATATGATTCGCACACTTCTTGTGCATTCATCCACACCACCAACTTTTTGGCATAATGCACTCCAAATGACAACATATCTTTTAAATATTCTTCCTAGCAAAATACTCCAATGTGTCACCTACACAGTTGTACCACCACATCCCATTTTTTTTTACATTCGAGGGTTTTTGGGTGTTTATGTTATCCCTTGTTTCCGTCCACTACCATTAACAAACTCCAGGCATGTTCCACAGCTTGTGTGTTTTTTGGATATCCATAAAATCATAGGGGATATAAATGTTATGATATGATGAACGGGAAGATCATTATCTCTCGTCACGTAGTTTTTGATGAGTCTACATTCCCGTTTGCTAATTCTCATATGTCATCTCCCCTTCATATGATTTCTTGGACAACGAAATACATTCAATCTTACAACACCATCTTAACACTCAAATTTTGATGGGACCGGCCCAACCATTTAAATGGGATCGACGGTCCATGATGGAGGCTCTTGCCTCTTTCTTACCGTCTGATCTCGGTCGATCCACTTAAAGTGGCTGCCAGACCCAATTGAGGGGGCCCACTGCTCCCTCACCCATAAACCAAGCACAATAACCCGGCGAAAACCCAACTCCAACTTAATTCAACCTTGGCCAAAAATACCACCCCCTCTCGGTCCACTACATTGGTCGAGACCCCTAATCCCAGACAACGAAATTAGCCCAATATCAGACCATTGAAACCCGTGCCATGTATGGGATCTTTCAGCCCCAATGCTATTTTAACCTAACATCTTCAGTTCAACCATCACCTCTACCAAAAAATCCCAAAGAAGCCTTATCCGACCCGAATTGAAAAACTGTCATGTTAGACGAAATTGGTGCTCTTATTAAAAATAAGACGTGGGAGTTAGTGCCTCGTCCATCTAATGTCAACATTGTTTGGTCCATATGGTTTTTTGTCATAAAAAGAATTCCGATGGCTCATTTCTGAGATACAAAGCTCCTCTTATTGGTGATGGCAGGTCTCAGCAGGTTGGCGTGGATTGTGGTGAAACATTCAGTCCGGTGGTTAAGCCAGCAACTATTAGGACGGTTCTTAGCCTGGCACTGTTAAAATCCTGGTCCATTCATCAGTTGGATGTCAAAAATGCATTTTTACATAGCAATTTGCAGGAGACAATCTATATGCACCAGCCATTGGGTTTCCGAGCCTCTACACATCCGGATTATGTTTGCCTGTTGAAAAATTCCTTATATGGTTTGAAATAGGCTTCACGGGCAATCCTGACATTAGAAGATGTCATATAAATGAAAATTATCTCAGCCTATATGGCTTACGTGACAAAATTTATATGAAATTTTTTGAAGGATTCAAAATGCCTGAAACATATACAAGTTATTGAAAAACTTGCTTGTTATCCATAAACAGACTAAATGAACTAAGGTTGATGTACTGAAATCACCTTAATAAATATTTATTGATGAGGGTACAAAGATGACTCTGTTTACCCTTATCCCTTCACGATATTCAGAATCTTCCATAATGTTGTGCAAATTGCTGACTTGAATATTATTGGAGCTTTTCAAAAAGCAGTAGACTACCTGCTAAAAGAAGTTGAAATGAGAAAATTAGATTGATCATGAAGTACCATATATTTATTCAATTGATGCGTTTATTTATCTTGATATAACTATGAGCATGATATAATTTCTTTCTTACACAGAGATACTGAAATAAGATCAATTGCATATTGTCGATTTGATGAGAATTTCTTTCCAAAATTAGGGGGAGAGAATAATAAAATAAAAAGGATTTTTTTGTGGAAAAATCCATCATCGTCTCATCTTGATCTACGTGCTTCTATTAGTGAGCAAGAGGTCCAAAAGATTATTCACTTACAGAAAATAGCAAATCAAATGGCAGACGCATTTACAGATTTGAAAAGGATTACCGAATCACATATCCCTACCGAGAATGTCCCAATTCAGATTAATGTCCTTGTAGGACCATCTACTAGTGTCATAGAAAATGAGTCCAAAAGCATGCCTGAAGCGTGATAGACCATTGGGTTCTAAGAATCGGAATCCTAGAAAAAGAAAAATAAATGGTCAAGATGACACTAAGAAATAATCTCATAAAGAAATACAAGATTTGATCAATCCTGATATTCTTGAAGAAATCAATGAGCCGCAAACTCAAAAAAATGAAGAAATATCAATAAATCCAATTGATGTTATGACTATTTGAATCGCTTGGAAGTAAATGTGGTTTGAAATACCCACAACCTTATATGAAGATAATGCAACATGCATTGCTCAATTAAAGGGAGGATTCAGAAAAGGAGATAGGACAAAAGCACATTTCACCAAAGTTGTTCTTCACACACGAGCTCCAAAAGAATGGTGATATCAACGTGCAACAGATTCATTCAAATGATAATATGACTGATTTGTTCACTAAGTCTCTACCAACTGCAACTTTCGAGAAGATGGTGCACAAGATTGGAATACAAAGACTCAAGCATTTGGACTGAAGTTCTCATCAGGGGGAGTTAATACATGTTGTACTCTTTTTTCCATATAAGGTTTTGTCCCACTGGATTTTCCTTGTAAGATTTTTAATGAGGCAACCAAAATATGTATTATTAGAAATGTGTACTCTTTTTCCTTCACAAGATTTTTTCCCACTGGGTTTTTTTCTAGTAATGTTTTAACGAGACACATTATCTATGGACATTCAAGAGGGAGTGTTATAAAATACATATCCTTTGTATGGATGTCCATATACATTCACTAACATTTTGTATGTTACATATACCTATTGATTTTGGCACTTAATATTTGTAACATTCATTGGGTGATTTCATCCTATAAATTGAGATGTTATTCACCTTTGAAGGAAGATGAACATACACTTGAAATAAGATGAAAGTCTCCTCCTCTTCTCTACTTATTTGTCTACATCTCTTGTCTTATATTGCTATTGTTATCATTTTATAACACATAAAATTGATAGACCTTTATTCCCTTAAAAATTAACGCTATTTCTTAAGTTTTAAAGTAGCAAAATTAAAATAGGCTCTATTCTCTTCATTACTTCCAAAAGTTGAAAAGTTTGAGGAGTTAATTACGTTTGATGATTTAGTAGGTGATTCACTACCGAAGCAAAGAAAATGGTGGATCAATCAAAGGGACCACATTCATCTTGATAACCATACAAATACGTTGAAGATCTTGTCCACAGTAATTAATAGTAATAATCACTATAATAATATAATTGATTATCTTTCATTAATTACCTGTTATTATTATATTCCTTTTTAAATTCATATATATACATATTGAGCAATCATAAATAAACATTTCTACAAATGAGCTGAATTTTATAAATTATTATCATATAGTAATTATATATGTCAAGCTTTTTACATTTCTTCTTCAGTATAATACATTTACCTCTTCGTAGTATCACTATAGAATTTGAATAGTTGCACTATGTCATTAATTGTAGGCAAATTAAATCAATTAAAATGTAAGCTATTTCAATTGATTAATACTCCAATGTGAAAGGGAAGCCCAAAGAACACTAACTAAGAGACTAAGAACTATATAAAGATGATATTCTGATCCATTTTCCTCGAGAAATCTTTTGGAGCAGCAGAATTTTCTCATTCATTTCCGTCCGAATTCTCTTGTTTTCTTGTTTGGTGTGCTTTGCTCATCACAAGGTAAATCTGTTCTTTTTCATGTTAGACAAAGTTTAACTTCTGCTTACTGCTTGCTATTCAGGGGATCGTATATTAAATATAATAATCGTTTGGTTCAAAACAAGGTTATTTCTATAAATTTTATCCTGATTTTAGCTAATAAATATTGAATAAATTTAATTTCAAATTTTATACTGCGATATTTCCATCCTCAAGTTTACTATACATTGAGCCATCTGTTGAAGATTATTAATAATTCATTTTCCTCTAACCAAACGTTATTTTGACCCTTTTACAGACCATCGTTTTATGTCTCTTTTGTGCTCCTTTTTTGTTCATTTGCAGGGATAGTAGAAGCAAGCGTTATGAAGACTGCGTTTGCACCAACATTGTTTCAATAGCATCGATATTAAAATTTGATCGTATCTCTCTTTTTTTTTTAAAACCATTACAACTATATACTGTATTTGGATATACTTAATTCATAATTAGATTTAGTTGTTCAATTTTGCAGATTCAGATGATATCTAATTATAACGTGCATTTAAGAATTAAGTCATTCGGATAGGCCGATTGTTCATTAATGTGTATTTTCCCCTTCAGGTTTTCAATTGTTCGTTTATACAGATGTTTTAATATTATACAAAATATTATTTTAATTTTTTTTTACTAATTGACATGAGACATACCAGAAACTAGTAGATCAATAGATGGATAGTATTATTTTCTCTTTCCTTTTCATTGTAAGGATTCAGTGTGAATTGATTGAATGCTTGTCAGTGTTTAACAGAGTAAACGTTAAAAACAGAACTTAATATTTAAAGAAAATAAGAGGCAGTGTGCCTAGAAGAGAGTAACTTATGTATTTTTTCATAGAAATAGTGGCCTGGTATTGTTTGGCTCTAAACTTTTCAATGGATGCACAACTTTTTCTTGAGGTTCCATTCTTCTCTGCTCTTCTTATCATGCATCCAATTGAATTTCTGAATATGTCCTCTTGTTGTTCTGCTGAACCATTCAAGCGGCCAAGCCATTAATCTGATTGATGTTTAGAGATATAAGAGGGAAATTAGCAGCACAATCAGCATTGGCAGAGGCAGGAAAATATTTGAAGATGAAGCCACCCCTGCAAATTTTTTAGTTTTACTCTCTTCAATTGGCCGAGTTGCCGGAGTTGTTGATGCTTCATTTGGCCTCTTTACCCTGTTTCAAAATTCAATTCACTTAAATACTTTTTACGTAGTTTCTAAATATATAAAGTTTAATTCAAAAAAATTTAAAATTCTATATTTTGACTCTCAGAATCGGAACTATGACATATAAATTGGGATAGAAGGAGTACATATCATGATGAAAGTTCTGAGAGATTACCCATTCATGGGACAAAAGATGATTGCATAGTCATTAGCCTTGCAGGTAAAAGTGCTGGTGCCATCATCAAATGCATAGCTATAAGCCCTTGGACAAGCATTCTTAAAGATGGTTGAATAGAAAGATGGTTGGCAAGTTGTAGGATTTGCAAACTGTCCTGCACAGCAATACTGGTCTAAACCAAAGGCCTCACATGCACTCTTGCAAGCCACTACATTCCCTTCTCCTCCATCTCCACCCACCACTTGAAGTTCTTTTGGACAACCTGTTCCATTATTAGAAATGAATTGCTATTTCTTATGTGTAAATTAATGCTTGTAAAGTAAATCTTGTCATAACACTTTAATCCAAAAATAGTTAGGTTCAGCTAGATGAAACTCAGATTATTTATTATGTTTAGATTACATTTATATTGGCGGTCAATCTATAGTGTCCCTCTTCCTTATCGGCTATCAACTTCACCATCATTTACTTGAACTAATTCATAGGCACTTTTCTTTAGTTCGACTTTAGACACTATATAAGTACTACTCATAAATAGCAGAACAAGCGATAGAAAGCAGAAAAACGAATTGATTGACTATTGCAAGCCCGTAAACACACAATTATGGGTAGTTCAGATCATTGTCTAGTTCTTTAGGGATCAAGAGCGTTAGTACTGCAAAGGCCCTCGCACTACCTTCGGAGGGCAAAGTTTAAAAGAGATGGAAATACCTAGCTACTGTTAGTCGGGACAGGCAGGCAGAGTTTATTTTTTATGCTAATTCAGAGCAACTAATTTGAGAACATACCCATGTTAAGATTGGAGAGGCAGCCAGTGGCATTACATCCTCCATTGACTCCTTGAGGGACTGCAACCATTGGCAGATTGTAACCATCAACAATGCTAACATCATAGAAATCTTTGTTGTCTCCCGTGCCTAAAGTTATCTCAAAGAGGGAGGCAGGTGGTGTGGCACCAAGCCCACTACACTCTAGCTTCCCACCACAATCGCCTGTTTGACACGAGCCAATTCCTGATGGATCAAAAGTGCATCCAGTTCTTGCCCAAATGCGGCCTGACCATCCAGCCACACTTGGAATGGTGATGCTTTGCCCTGCATCTAATCGAAAGCCAGTCGTGGGAAGTGGAGGGGTTCCCGCGCCAGCCAGTGCACCAGGCCATATTGTAAAAGGACAGTTGTTACTAATAATGAAATTGTAAGAAAAAGAGTATGAAAAGAACATGCACAAAAGCAATGAAATTGAAAGTTTTTTACAAGAAATTATGTTCATGAGCATATTATTGTGGTCTTTTTTAGTGTTTCACTATGTCCTGTCTTTCTCGAAATTATAGAATAGGGGCAGGGAGAGAATCCAGATTAGGAAAAAATGAACCATCCTATCGATATTTTTATATCGAAGGATTCAACGAGAAAGGAATTTGAACATATTGGATACAAAATCTAAAGTGTGAAGTTGCTTTAATTTGCAAAATTCATTAGCCGCAAAATCACACATTCGGGTTTAGCATATCTTTCTATCTTGGATAGCCTAAATAAGAAGCAATGCCTTTCTTTGGAAACTTTAAGGATGCATGTCAACATATAGACAATAACCTACACTTTAAATATCTTGGAAGTGAATCAATTTCGTTTAGTGTGTAAAAAGGTACGACCATATGAAAAGGCTACCTAGATTCCCCTGAAATTGTATAACCGACAACATTGAAGGGCAAGTTACAATAGAATTTTTCTACAGCTTTTTTCCAAGTGGAATAGATAATAGCTTTGTACTTCTTTTCTCGGCGTGGAACAAAGAGAAAATTGGCAATTTATTCGCCTTGCCCGCCACTTATGCAGATACTAGTATTTCTAGAACTTTATTAGTGTTGGTCCAGCAGAGTGCTTTCTTCATTGGTGGTTCTCCAATCTATAGGCATTTCATTGCTCCGCGATAGAACGTATAATCCTTGCATTTTTTGAAATTATTTAAGTGAAATAGCTTTTATCATTCAATGTGCATCTTGTACGAAAGGGAGTATTGCATGGTAAAGATAACATGTCGTATCAAGGAGAAAGTTCTGATAATTTCTTAGAAATTTATTTCCTGAGACAACTGCCTTAGCTTCCAAATTACAGTCCTCCTTGCGTTGATCAACTTACTCTTTCTTTTTCTTAAAATTCTTTTTTGCTGAGAAAACAAGAACTGAAAAAAAACACCTTGTTTTCTCAGGGTGGCGTTGAAGAAACACATTATTAAAGCATTCAGTTCTACAAGCATACGATCCATAAGCGTAAGAAAGCTTGAGATATTCATCCTCGTGCTAAAGCAATATATGGTAGTTTTTCAACAACACTATGAAATGGTTGAACACTTTGAAAGACTCATGAAAAATGATTACTACTATTTCTTTTCCCTTCTGAAAAACATGTAAGTGGGAATAGGTTACCTTTTCTTTCCACTTCACACAACTTCAACTGCCTATCCTAATGGAGGTGGTTATTGGAACCATAGCCTGTATACATGCACAAAATTCTCAGAATTTGTAGAGGTTCCATCAAGTAAGCCAATCAACATTATGTATTTCAACAATACGGTTTAGTCTTGAAAAAGAGATCAGTATGCTATACACGAGGATAAGATCCGTCTTCATTGCTTTATGAAATGAAACTATAATTCAAGTGTCCATTTATAAGTTGTGCAATAGGACACAAATGAGACAAACCAGCAAGTTAACATCAATCCTGGCTACCTTTGCCAACTGATGATTAAGCAGGCAAGAACTAAATTAACACAATGCCTTCGACCTACATGACATTTCAAGTTACCAATTTGCCTCTTTTTTTTCAGGCAGGTGGTTTATCGGCCTTCAAGAACTGTAAACACTATATTCCGAAGAAGTACCTACTACCTACAATCAAGGACAATTACCTGAACAAAAGTGAAATAAAGTATGTTTGCAGTGCCTGATTTGCTATACGCTAAATCCAGGGAAGCAAATGTGGGTATTCAGATAATAACAATAGAGAATTACAAGGAAAATTAGCAAATTATCATCGGATTCCGTCTAATACCTCTAATGACATAAATCTTTCACCTTTTCTGTCGTTCATTCCTGGAGTATGATACCATTATCTGTTCTCTAAGTGGAATACCAAATATTACAGAATATCTACGATCAGCACGGATTGGTAATTTAGCATATCTTTCCTCAAGTAACACTTATTGAATCCATTTGATACTCATAACAAGTACTACTGGGAGTACTGTTATATTGATTTGAGTATAATAACTGTGACAATGAGCACCGCGTGTGCAAATATAATTAAATCCATAGCAATAACATCAAAAAGGCGAACAAAAATACAAGAATTGTTTTTTACTAGTGTTGTTTAATTAAGTACACGAGCCTCAACAAATCAATCAATTAGCTAAACATATGATTGATGAAAATAAATCTCAAGCCCATTATTTATTTATACATTGATTAACAAAGGGATGAACACTTTTAAGAATTATTTACTGAGCAACAGTTTCAGCCTCTTTTGTTTTTTCTGCAACCTCTTTTTTTTCTTCAGCTGGCTGTTGCTCCTTGGGCTCTTCTTTGACTTCCTCTGTTGGTTTGACTGTCTCCTCCTTTTTGACACTTTCTGCTTCAACGACAGCCTTTGTCTCTGTGTTTACTTCCTCAATCTTTGGAGCCTCTGCTGCTGCTGTCTCACCCTTGGGGGAAGCAGGGTCCTCAGTGGGAACAGGGGCAGGGGCCAAGTCCCCGTCCAAATCCTTAGGTCTGCTCGCACAGGCGCCCATGGTTGTCTGAGGCGAGCGGGTTAAAAGATGGACAAGAGAAAGGATTGAGAGAGTATTATTATGAGGAATCAAAGGGAGGCTTGTTAACTTTGTTTGAGGCTGATTTCAGAAAGATGATAAAATTCAGGTTTTATAGATATGCCTCCTGATTTGTTGCTGTGGACAGAATAGAAGAAAGACTTTTAATTTCTATCGTAGAAACATGCGGACATGTTTGTGGAGATCCTGTAAGATTTGAAGTGGAGGCCTCGTTTTAAGAGTTCGTTATGACGGTTGGTAGACATCTCATTTTCTTTTAGAGTATGATAAAAATGGTCTTAAATGTTTTTCTCAGCAGTTTTTGATCTTTTCTTTTGATTACTTTTGGTTTTCATCAAATGTTTGAATAAATTTAGTTTGACCAGGAACAACAGAACTATCAAATTCTAGATATCACGATATAAAAAACTGTACTAGCTAGCTAGACATCAAAAGAAGACAAAATATAGTAGAATTTGTATCTATAAAAAATGAGCAAATGATAGTTAAGTTGTGTTTTGATAACTAGTTGATAATAGTTTAGATATGACAACATTATAAAAAGACAGATTATAAAGCCGATTTACTATGCCGTCATTGCCTTTGTAATTTTTTCTTACTTTTAAATTTCATGTTATTATCCTCTAGCTAAACTTTTTAATTAGGAAAAATACAATTTTAATATTGCCTTTTTTATAACATGTTCTAAAGGAGTTTGTGGGATCCATAAATTCACTTGTCAAGTAATAAACTGTCTCGTATATAAAAATGACTCTCAAAGAAGTGTCAAATATATATATGTGACACAGAATTAGAAAATAAAGAAGAATCAAGAAGCAAAAAAGGAGAAAGAAGAAGAGTAAAACTAATAAAGGCTAGAAATAGCAACACACCAACAACAAAGAAATTGTAAAGCATATGATGTCAGAATTCCATTGTCAAAACTCACAACTCACGTCTGTTCATGCTTAAATTAAAATTTAAAACTAGACTAATTCAAATGCACCAAAGCTAGCGTAAAAGAAAATTGAATTTTTTTTCCACGTGGGGTGGTGCCCACCTAAATAATTTCACCAATAATTGCTAACTATTTAGGATAATAGCCTTATTGGTCCCTCAATAATTGATAAAATCTTAATTTAGTCCTTGTAATATCTGACTAAACATATTTAATCTTCAATTACTTGAAATGATCATCTTTTATCTTTTTGCTTATGAATATTCATAAATTATTAAAATTATTCACCATTTTACCACTTAATTATCTATGTATTATGTTAAACTTGTATTGTACTCCATATTCAAAAGTAATAGACTTTTCAAATGATTCAAATATAACATACGTATTTCTTACATAAAGAGGGACCTACACATGGTGTTTATTGACTTGGAGAAGGCATATGATAAAGTCTCTATGGATGTCTTTTGGAGATTCTTAGAGTCTAGAGGTGTGTTTGTGACCTATATCAGGGCAATTAAGGACATATATAAGTGTGCCAAGACTCGGGTTAGGACAGTGGGAGGTAATTTTGAATACTTTTCGATCGTGATGGGGTTGCACTAGGGATCAGCCCTTAGCCAGTATCTATTTGCCTTAGTGTTGGATGAATTGACGCGATATATTCAGGATGAGGTACTATGATGTATGTTATTTGCGGACGACATAGTTTTGATTGACGAGACGCGTAGTGGTGTTAACGATAGACTGAAAGTTTAGAGAATGACCTTATAATCTAAAGGTTTCAGGTTAAGCAGGACTAAGACGGAGTACATGGAATACAAGTTTAGTGACGTGACGCAATAGACGGATGTGGAAGTGAAGATCGAGGAACAAGTTATAGCCAAAAGAGGGAGTTTCAAGTATCTTGGGTCATTATACAAGGGAACGGGGAGATCGACGATGATGTCGTTCATCGTATTGGAGTAGGGTGGATGAAATGAAGGTTTGTCTTAGGGGTGCTTTGCGATAAGAAGGTGTCGTGAAATGTATGTTTTACAGAGTGGTGGTTAGGCCAACATTGTTGTGGGGCAGAATGCTGGCCAGTCAAGAACGTCCACGTTCAAAAGATGAAAGTAGTGGAGATGCGGATGCTCAGATGGATGTGTGGTCATACTAGGAGAGATATGATTAGGAATGAAGATATACGGGACAAGGTCGGAGTGGCCTCCGTGGAGGACAAAATGAGAGAAGCGAGACTGAGATGGTTCGGTCATGTGAAGCGGAGGTAAATGTAGGTCGATGAAGAGCTAGATGGGTGATTAGACGGGTTATGCCCCAGCTCCAATTGACTGAGGACATGACCTTAGATAAGAAGATTTGACGGTCGAGGATTAGGGTAGAAAGGTAGTAGATATTTGAGTTTTGTCGTGCTGTGTGTGAGAGAGGTGGAGGGCTAGCCTTTCCACATCTTCTCCTTTTCTTAGTTGTATTATTCCGGTATCGCGTCGATCATTATTTTTATGTGTGTATTTCTATGTTGTATCATTTATTTTGTCTCTTGATATTTTGATGTCTTATTTTTCTTGAAACCATGCATTGATTACATTTCTTTTGAGCTGAGGGTCTATCGGAAACAACTTCTCTACCCCGCAAAGGTAGAAGTCTACGTACATCTTACTCTCTCCATACTCCACTTGTGGGATTACACTGAGTATATTGTTGTTGTATTTCTTACATAAGGGGACTGATAATAACGACACACTCAGTGTAATTTCATAAGCGGTGTTTGTGAAGGGTGGTGTGCAGCCTTATTCCTACATTAAGGTAGAAAGATTGTTTTAGATAGACTATTGGCTTATATATTTAGTAATTGACGGTTAAATGAATTAAGTCATATATTACAAGGACGACAATTAAAATTTTCAATATTTGAAGGACCAAAAGTGCTATTCTCTCTACCATTTAATTTTCTAAAGTTTAGAAATAAAAATTTTAATTTTCTAAAATGCAACAATGTTTTGAAATATCAGCAGCCTTCAAAGATTAGTTCTACAGTTGGACAAAGTCATAAGAAGAAAGATAAAAGAAGAAATTTCTTCCCCTTTTAGTCAGCATAAAACCCATAATTTCAATCCATTCTAGGGTTTACAAATTTCCTCAATTAGGGTTTCTTTGTTATCATCAATTTTGGGAAGCTTAACCATGAAATCAGAGTTGAGAATATCCCAATTTCTATTTGCAGTCATCATTTTGTCCATTACTGTCTTTTCACATGCTCTAAATCCACTACCATCCCATCAAGACGACGAAGATAAATGCCCTAGAACACCATATCCAACGGATTCTTGCCCCATCAATTGCTTCCGACCCGACCCGGTTTGCGGTGTTGATGGAGTTACCTACTGGTGTGGTTGCCCCGATGCACACTGTGCTGGTGTTCGTGTTGCTAAGTTAGGACCTTGCAGTGTTGGAAATTCCGGGTCCGGTGCGGTTCCGGGTCAAGCTCTCCTTTTGCTTCATATTGTTTGGTTGATATTTCTTGGCATTTATTTACTATTTGGACTGCTTTAGTTGATGAAGTCTTTTTTTTTTTTTTTGCTTTCTGTCAAGTTGATTTGTTCATTATGTGAAGAGATTAGATTTGATAGTATGTTTTTTTTACATCCATTTTTATTGGGTATACGTTTGTATTTGCTGTATATATGAATGTAATTCACGATTGGTTTCAGATTTGTAATTTTGTTGTTGCGGTCAATATTATTGTTGGAGATTCAGATATTTTGCATCTTTGTCTTGTTTAATTCCTTTATTTCATGAGCCTTAATGGATGGATTGTGTTTATAAGTAATTAAACTACTTTATTTTGCTGAAAGCAAGAGTAAACCTTGTTAACTAGGAAGATTTTGATTACTTGAGAAATTTGATAACAATAACATACCCAGTGCAATCCCACGAGTGGGGTCTGGGGAGGGTAAAGTACATACAGACCTTACCCCTACATTAGAAGAAATTTGATAAATCAGAGGTTTTTTTGTTGTAAGATTTTCGATCTAATATTTCAGTAGCAGCATTATATCCACTTTTAGCTTTTTATGAGCTAGTTCTTACTACAACTTCAGAGGGAAAACAACTAATGCTCCCTTGTTAGACTTTCAAGAAATCATGTCGGGAGGAATTCCCATGAATTATAATCTTCTGGAGGTGTCTAATGGCCACGTTGATTAAGTATGGGCAGGCTAAAATGGGTCGAGTTTATGCAAGAGTCATGACTCAACACGTCCAAAGTATGCTTAGACCAAGATTGGTTGAGAAACGGAACAAACGCAACATAAAAGCATTTTTACAATTCTTTTCAGCTTGCATTGAATTATTCTTTTTTTTCTTTTTCCTTTTTGGATGAAGCAGTCTCTGTTTTATGTGCGTCGCGGCTAGAGAAATAGTTGATCAGATATTTTGTGCTCTGTAGTTATTGCTTGTTGAGAAGAAAAGTTAAACAATGATTAACTGTTGCAGCTATACATATCAAGGCCACTGTTACAGAAGATTAAGTTCTACAAATGCAACTTCTTTTCCTTGCTGGAGGATCGGAGTGAGGAGTCTGGTGCCCTTAGTGCGTTTCTTTCTTCTTTTGGTTGGTGGGATGTTTTGTTCTTAAGCTACTAAATGATAAGCCTCTCATGTCGACCAACTCAACTGAAAATGATGCGAGTATTTTCTACTTAATCATGATCCTAAGAGGAGGTACACTTGACAGATTAATCAGATGATTCTTTCATTTTCATAGGTATAAATTGAGAACATTGGTTTTCTTCTTATGTTTTCTACGGTGATACTTAGCTTAGTATATTTTCTGAAGTATAAAATACAGAAATGAGATGTCAAAAGCTTATCAGAAAGAGCTGACACAAAGTTACTGGGAAGTTCTCAAAACCATGTAAATTTGCATCCATTCTCAATAACACAATCACCGGAACAGTGGTGGAAGCAAGTCCAGCCATGTGAAAAGAATAGGCATCCTATCATTGAACAGCGCTACTCAGATTATAGATGTATGTGAAGCTAAATAGTCCAGAATGGCTAATTAAAAAGTTAATCTACTCTATAGATGGATCTGACAAAACACTCAATCATCCTTCTTGTAATCTTCATCAGTAGAGTCAGCAGTAATAAAGTGGTCATTGTTGTTTACTGCAGATGAATCACGCTGCTTTAACTCAGCTTGACTGGCTGCCTGCATTCTTGCTCGATAAGTTTTTGTATATGTTAAGAGCTTGAGCCACCATGCTGGCAGGATCAGAAGCATTTGTAGGAAGTAACAGTGTTGTGCCCTATAAAATTGAAAATGGAAATACAAGATAAAAATGATTAGCAAATCAGTAATGCATGATGATGGACTAATATAGAAGGTATCTATCATGCTTCACCTCCTTTGCAATGTTACTGAAGGCTTGGGTATACTGCTCTGCAATCCTCAAGCTTGCTGCCAATAGTGAAAAAAAGCGGTGAATGAGAATGCAGATTGGAGTTGACGCACTCAAATGTATTATTACAAACCCAAGTTGATGAATTCAATCAAGCATGTCTTTCTCCAAAATCCATGGCAATTCCTTTTGCTGTAGCTTGTGCTCTAGAGAGAATGGCTTCAGCTTCACCTGAATCATCAGAGATGAGAATCAATAAAACAAGTTTGAGTCTTTTAAAACATGGTTTCACTAGGCAACGACTTTACTAACCTTGTGCTCTGTTGACCTGGTCCATCTTTGCAGTTTCTGAGGCAAGGATCACTCAACTCTTCCTTCCATCAGCTATGTTTATATTTGTCTGTCTCTCTCCTGTTGTACAGGACAATGATACATCACATCAATTTTACTCTGAAAAAATGTCGTACAGGAAGCTATGATTTACATGTGTATAACTCATCATTTCACTCATAGAAGGCCTCATTATCTTACCAACCAAAAGAATTTACAGTTATAAGCTAAACATAAAGTTAGGACAGAATGAATGCAGTACATTAACCGTTCAATATATGACATCGAAAAGCATGTTTCTCCTCCTCATTGCCTGCACAATCTACCTCACATTGCTCAAATCAGGGAGAGGACTATTACCTTCTAACTCCAAAACTTGAGCCCTTATTTTACGTTCCGCTTCTGCTTGCATCTCCATAGCTGCCCTAACTCCAGGAGGAGGAGATATATCCCCTGAAGAGGAAACATACATGGTCAGTTACAAGAAAACATAAATGCTTTTGTAATAATGAAGAAAGCAGCAGAACAGGCCACAAACTTATTTCATAACGAAGACATTTCAATCCCCAGTCATTTGCAGCATCATTAGTGGCCATCTGCAAAAAAAGTGCAGAACTAAACAATCAATATCACGAAGTGAACGAACAAATAACAAAAGGAGAACAAAATGGAACGAGGCTATGATTTTCTGATCATAAAATACTACTAAAAACTTACCAGTACCTTGTCCTTCAAAGTGTCCCTCTTCAAAGGTCTTATAGAGTGTGATCTTACCAAGCTCATTGCGCATAGTTGTCTGTGCTAGTTGATCACCGCAAACAACGGATTCTCAACTCCATATGACGCCAATTTAGGGTCCACAGTTTACAATTTACACAACAAAACAATCACATTACTCCAATTCACACATAAATACCTCAATACTAAGTAAGGCTGGCAGTGGGCCGGAACAATCCGATCCCGCCTCGGTCCAGCCCGATCCCGCCCCGTCCCGTCCCGATTTCGCCGGATAAATTAGGGGATAGGGATTGACTCTAGTCGGGTTCGAAATCGGGATGGGACAAGTGCAGCCACCCACTAGTGCATCTCCGCCTCAGGCTCAGACTGAGTCTCAGGCTGAAACTGGAATCCCTCTTATTCCCCCTAGTATGAGAAGAGGCCAAAAACAACGAAAATTAAAATCACATGCATAAGATTTTTTTGAAAGAAACATTCCTAATCAACTAGCTATTTGTAAAATTTGTCACGAAGCTTATAAATTTAAAACTAGAAAATATCAAGGTGGGAGAGGAGGTTTAATGAGACATGTGGAAAAGGATCACAAAGCAAGGTATAACCAATACTTGACTGAAAAAGCAGGTGTGCAAATGCCTTCTGAGTCGGGACAAGGTTCACATAGTGTCCCCGACCAAATACATGGTCAAATTAATCCAATGGCGGGAGTTATAGCTCCGAAATATGATAAACACGAAGATCGGGAAAATTTAGCAAAATTAGTTGATGTGGAGGGTTTGCTTTCTTCATTTCCTTCATCTCCTGATTTTATTCATTACATTCGGGAAACATATAATCCTGCTTTTAACGATTTTGCTAGATCAACTATTAGAAGAGATGTTTTTAAATTTGCGCATGAAGATCAACAATATTTACGTTATGCATTGTATCATTTTAAGGGCAAAGGAGCTATCACTTCTAACATAGGCCGTAGTACTAATGGTAATGAATATTTAATTGTTACATGTCATTGGATAGATCACAATTGGTCTATGCAAAAATGTATAATAACATATAGATATATTGATGAAAGACACACTGATATTTTTATTTCAAGAAATATTCATGAAATTAGTGAATATTATGAAATTAATGATAAAATTATGACTATTTCATTAGATAATGCTTCTTGTAATTATTATGTTGTAAACATTTTAAAAACTCAATGGACTCCATCTTTTTTTTCGATATTTTTCTTGTTAGATGTGCATGTCATATTTCTTAGGGGTGAGCGGGTCCGGGTACCCTAACATTTTTTAACTACCCGGACCCTACCCGGTAAAAGATCGGTTCCTAAATTTACTACCCGGAATCTACCCGTAGCAATCATTACCCGGAACCTACCCAGACCTGAATTAGGGTAGGTAGGTTCCTGCACTGTAAATAAAAAACACAAATTAAGCAACAATTTTTAAGCCTATGAGAATAAAAAAGAGTTCTAAAATAATTTCATCAAGTAGGTTTTTAGTCTGCAATCGGAGTTTTTAGTACCCTTATAAGAAGTTTTAGAAAACTTATTCATTGTAGAAAAGTTAATTCTGTTACCAAAACCTAAAATTGCAAGCCAAATTTGACACTCAATTAATTGAACGTGTTGATTTCAAAATAAATTTGAAAATATCTTAATTAAACTCATTTTCGTGTTCATAAGCTCTTCGATACAAAAGAAAAGCTTTATTATACTAGTAAATCCCTAAATTTCATCTTCACAACTACAAAAATATACACAAATTTTAAAAATAGATTTATATTTCAAATAAAAAAGTAATACAAATTGAAGATGAGTATCGCCTGAAATAGAACAGAAGCATATGATATTAAAAAGAAATTGAAGAGTTAGATATGAACTCATATGCACTTTAGGAATGACGTGAACACAACCAAAGGAGAGAAAGAGGCAAAGGTGAAGCTTCAATGACGACAACGATGAAAGTACCTGAGAGAAAGCTTCAACAACGACGACGATGAAGCTCGGTGGTGTAGCTAAAACGCCATTGTTATTGAGAGAGTTTTGGGGTGGGGAAAATCAATGTGCAGGCGTGCAACAAATAATTTTGGAGAAAGTTAAAAGTGGTCCAAATATTTCTAAAAAAAATAAAAATATTTAATATTTTATAGGTTCCGGGTATCGGTTCCGGGTCCGGGTACCCTGTCTCTATTTGTCGAAATCGGAACCGGACCCGACATTGATCGGTTCTGGGTCCGGGTATCCTGTCTCTATTTGTCGGAATCGGAACCGGACCCGACATTGATCGGTTCCTAATTTTACTATCTGGACCCTACCCGTTATTATAATATATCTACCCGGAACCTACCCGTTAGTGTCGGTTCCGGTCGGGTATCTGGGTACCCTGTACCCGTGCTCACCCCTAATATTTCTAACTTAGTTGTAAATGGTGACCTAAAACTTTTTAGCTCTATTCTTGATAAAATATAATTTGCTATCAACTTTATTTTTAAAGGTAATAAAATATAACGGTGCAAAGAGTTTAAAAAACATGTCATGATTGTGAATTACCTTATAGGAAAATTGCAGAAGAAGTTGCAACAATGTGAAATTCTTTGTATGAACAATTAGTTGTTGCTCATGAATATAGAAGACCTATAACTTTAGTATTTAACGTCCATAATCAAAATCCTTCGAATATGCTTGTAGATAATGATTGGGATAAAATTTGGGAACTTATTGTATTCTTAGAGAAATATTTTCTAGCTACTAAGGAATTTTCTGGTATTTATTATCCTACTATTTTATCTATGTTATTTTATATAGCTCTAATATTTTTGTTATTTAATGAATATAAGAAAAAATCAACTTACGCTCCAACTATTACAAAAATGATTGTAAAATTTTTAATTTTTTTCCCTATTCCCACTATTTATTTTATTGGTGATGTATTAAATCCTACTATTTAAGTAGACGGTTGTAATGCCCTTATTGAAACGATTTATGAATGCCTAGAAATATTTGAAACAGAACCAACTAAAGAACATGTTATCTCTAGCATACAAACACAATGCAAAACTATGTATATGTATTACCAAGAGAAAAGTGCAAATAATCAACCGGCTTCTGTACTTCTTCTGTACTTCTTCAATCTTATAAAAAACATGCGGTTTCTGCTTCATGTATTCAAGGCCTTCGAAATAGAATGTATAGTGGTTCAAGTGCTTCACAAATTAGCGAGTTTGATGTTTATGTTTTGCAGGGTGTTGTACCGTTCGAATTGATTGCTAATGAAAATGGACGTGAAGACTTGCTGAAATACTGGAGGGAGAATCAAATGACATTTCCGACTCTATCAATGATGGTCTGAGATGTGTTGAATATTCAAGCATCATCAACAACTTCTGAAAGCGTTTTTTGTGCTGGAATGTTTCAAATAGGAGAGCACAGACACTCATTGGCGGGAGATATTTGTCAGCACCGGTTTAGCTTATGATGTGTTTGGAAGCCCTCGGACAAACGAGTATTTTACAGAATAACCCCCTTTGGTATTCTACGTGCACCCTTACGTGACAGCTTGGAGATTGCAGTTTTATTTAGAGATTGGATTAGAGCGGAGCGTAGAAGGTGCGGTCAACCAGAGATCAATGAAGAAGACCACTACAATTACAACGAAATCTTATCCGAGGTAGCATGAAGCGACGTTGAACAATTTGACCAACAACTTTCAATTCCAACAGAAAATCCTCAAGAGATTGTGCGGATTAGAAAAAAGTATGGTTGAATATGTAATATTTTTAATGACAATTTTACTATGTGATTTGCAACTTTTGAAATACGAAACAAAGTTGCAATTTTGAAATAGTATTAGGAAAAAAAACATATTTCTATTAAATAATATAAGAGGCAATTGGCCTTGGAATGTTTTTTCACTATCTTGTTCAATTATTTAAGTGTTTAAATATATATTTTTTAAATTAAGTCTCTAGAAAAAAGTTTTTAAAAGTCCCCAAATCCCCCTTCCCATTCCACCCCTTCCCCCAAATCTCGTTCCCTCTGATAGCAGGATATGGTACGGGATGGGACTACTTCCTATCCCCCTAATCACATCTCCTTCGGTCCCCCTAATCCCGATCCCGACCAACTCCACCACCCCCCTCCTCCTAATCCCGTCCCGTCTCATTTCGTCCCATTTATCAGCCCTAATACTAAGTAGTAATAAAAAACAAAACAATAAGAAGCTGAGATCAACCTTGACATAGAAAACACCATCAATCGAAATGCTGACATTGTCCTTAGTAATGGCAGTTTGGTCAGGTATTGGAATAGCCTCTTCCTTGAATGAATGCGCATATGCAATTTGATCAACGAAAGGGAGCAAAAGGTGAATTCTTAGGAGTCAATGTTTTCACATATTTGCCCAACCGCTCAACAACATACGCCTTCTTCTCAGGTACTATACGAATCCCCCAATGTACCGGCACCTGAACATGATACCTTCATCACACAGATAGGGGCGGATCCATGTAGAAGGATGGGGATGCCATGGCACCCGGACGTTTCGGTTGAAACTTCGTATATGTATGTATATGTATAGAAAATATGATAAATATGAATCTTGCCATCTGTAATAACAAAAGAATGGAAAGTGCTGTTGGCGAAGGCGTGTCATACCAACCAATTGATGCGAGATCGAATCATGCTGCAGCATTTTTTTGTCTTATCTTT
This sequence comes from Anisodus acutangulus, assembly GCA_029783415.1. Classification (NCBI taxonomy): domain Eukaryota; kingdom Viridiplantae; phylum Streptophyta; class Magnoliopsida; order Solanales; family Solanaceae; genus Anisodus; species Anisodus acutangulus. Next base: position 9,190,644 of record CM056494.1, read on the forward strand.
TCTTGCTGCACGCTTCAGCCCTCTTCTTTTCCATTTTTTTCTCTTTCTCTTTAATATTTCTTTACTTGCTAGTCTTTATTAATCCAAACTAACTCTTTTTAACATTAATTAATTCTTGGTTTTTTTTACTTCCTATTAAAGATTAATCTCTTATACGCGTGTTGCGTGCGTATCCTATATCAATGACTACTAAATTTTTAAACGTCACATAAATATTAACAAAAATATATCTAAATAGTAAATTTTACATTTTTTAAAAAGTAATTCTTGGGTACTTTTACTTCCTCTTAAAGTTTAATCTCTTTATACGCGTGTTGCGTGCGTATCCTATATCAATGACTACTAATTTTTTAAACGTCACATAAATATTAACAAAAATATATCTAAATAGTAAATTTTACATTTTTTTAAAAGTAATTCTTGGGTTCTTTTACTTCCTCTTAAAGTTTAATCTCTTTATACGCGTGTTGCGTGCGTATCCTATATCAATGACTACTAATTTTTTAAACGTCACATAAATATTAATAAAAATGTATCTAAATAGTAAATTTTACATTTTTAAAAAAGTTGTAAAGTTTTAAAATGATAAATATTACTATTATATTAAGAGTGCTTAAAACTTAAAGGTTTCTTTGGTCTTTTACTAACGTTCGCCGCTAAGTGAAGAGCGGGTTGAAACTAAAATTCTTGATTCTTTCTCAGCTATATATCTGCAAGAACATACAAGGGCAATACAATATGAATATATCGAGCTAACCGTATTCGATGTTTATATATGTTGGGATTTTTAACGTGGAATTTTTTTTCCTTTCTCAAAGTTTTAAAGAATAAGATATCTCATTCCTACAAAAAATATTTTGGACCGTTTAGATATCTTTAATCTCAGAATATCTAAAAGAGAATGTTACTAAATAAATTTGCATATTCGTTCGATTTGATTATATAAATCGGGAAAAAAATGACCCGAACCATAACCCAAATTTGAAAAACCATCCCGTTTACCCTATTTGGACGGCATGGCACCCGGAACCTCCAAATCCTGGATCCACTTCTGTACACAGACAAAAAAAGCTCAAAATCACAAAATAAAATCAAATATTTACTATAATGAAAAAAAAATCACTCAAATAAGTACTATAATGGAAAATTCTTCCTTGTCGGGAGTACATTCCATGATATTGAGCTACTTCCTATTATGTGATATTTTGATGATTGATATTCCGAAGTCCATAATGAACCTTGTTTCGTTCAAAAGTAAAAGAGTCATTTCGAAGTAAAGGAGTAAGTAAATGAATTCTCGAGTCCAGAGTATTATATATGTATACAGATATATGGAAAATTCACTAAAAAAAAAACTCAAAATCACAAAAAAAAAAAATCAAATAATTACTATAATGGAAAATTTATTTGCATATGGATCAGGAGAACTGAAAAAATTGCGGACGGGAGTGGAAGTGTTGGAAGGGGGATAGTTGACGTGGAGAACTCAATGGAGAAGTAGCTTCATTAAAGGGATTGGATCAAACAGTAGCATAGTTTAAGAAGCACATTGAGGGCAATAGAAGTGAAGTATCTCCTGATGTACAAGTTACTGGAACTTCAAGGGAGAGAGGATCAAAAAGAAAGGCAAAACATTGAGGGGGAAATTAGGAACAAGGTTGATGCAAATATGCAGAATCATCAAGGGAACCAGAACTATGCAGGAGTTTCCAGGTACTCTAAATTGGATTTCCCCAAATTTTCTGGTGATGATTTAAGATCTTGGTTGTTTAAAGTGAAGCAATTCTTTGACTTTGATAACATTGCTATGGATAAGAGAGTAGGCTTGGCTGCTATACATTTTGAAGGGGAAGCAATACAATGGCATCAATCTTTCATGAGGTATAGGCAGTATACTTACCCTCCTACTTGGAATGAGTACATAATGTCCTTGGTTGAAAGATTTGGGGTTGATTATGCTGACTCAATGAAAGAAATTAAGAAGATTAAGCAGACTGGATCTGTGAAGGATTACCAGACTATGTTTGAGAGTAAACTAACTAGGGTTAATCTCTCACAAGAAAATGCAATTAGTTGCTTTATTGGGGGTCTAAAGAATGAATTGAATAGGGCAATTAAGTTGGCAAACCTCAACACATTGTCTCAACTGTATAGAAGTGCTAGAATGCAGGAATCTTTCTTAGAGGCCCAGGCTAAATCTTACAGACAGCCTACAGTAGTAAGTGGTTCTAGTTATGGATATAAGAAGGGAAGTGATCTAAGGGTCCAGAATAACCCTTATTACCTACTCCTGGGGGTGATAAGTCAACTGACAATAGAGGGATTATCAGAAGAAGATTGAGCATGAAAGAAATGAATGAAAAAAGGGCTAAAGGATTGTGTTACTTTTGTCCAGAAAAGTATGTACTGGGGCATAAATGCAAGAATTTGAAACTACTATACTTGCTAGAAGTAGAGGAACACATTCATGGGGGTGAAGAATCGGTGGAGGGTACAAGAATGGAGATGATAGAACTGACTCAACCATTGGAACAAATGGAAATTTATGTGCATTCTTTGAATGGATCTCTTAGTTTTAGAACCTTGAGAGTCACATGTAACAGTTTCAAAAAATCATTACACATACTGATTGATACATGCAGTTCTCATAATTTCATAGACCCTATGCTAGTACAGCAGTTGGGCTGTAGTACAAGATCCATTACTCCACAGATGGTTGCTGCAGCTAATGCCAATAACATGAGAGTAGATCAAGTATGCAAGATCACCTGGTTAATACAAGGTGCTGAGTTTTCAGCAAAATTTTTGCTACTTCCATTGGGGTCATGTGGCATGGTTCTAAGGTACTATGGTTACTCACATTGGGAGATATTAAGATGAATTTCAGTAAGCTGACAATAGAGTTCTGGTATAAGGGAAAGAAATATTTAGTCAGGGGTGCTGGTAAGCAGATTCTCACTTCTGGTGCAGGAAAACTAGAGAAGATTTCAGGTAATCAGTCTCAACTTTGTATGACACAAGTAGTTTCTTCTATATGCAACAAACTACAGTGGGATGTACTAGAAACTAAGGATAATACTGAAAAAAAATCCTGAGTTGGTAAATCTTTTAAATGAGTTTGCTGAACTTTTTGCTGAACCTACAAAATTATCACCTTCTAGAGGAATTTTTTACCACAGAATTGTTTTACAACAAGGAACTGAGCCTATAAATAAGAGACCATACAAATATCCTTCTGTTAAGAAGGACATTATTGAAGAATTAGTTAAACAAATGTTAGATCAAGGAATTGACCAACCTAGCTGCAGTCCATTTGCTTCACCAGTGGTGTTAGTTGGAAAAAAATATGGATCTTGGAGATTATGTATACATTACAGGGATCTTAACAAACACACTGCCCTGACTGGTTTCCGACGGGCTGGGCAGCCCACTGTTGGGCCCATGCCCACGGTGGGTACTGCCCCCACTGGTTTCCGACGGGCTGGGCAGTGGGCTGCCACTGCCCCGACTGGTTGCTGCCGTCGGCTGGCTGCCCGCCACCCCTGCCCCGTCCCTTTCCGCCATTATTTTTTCCTGTTATTATTACGGTTTGACCCCCGTTTCTGGCCATTAGTGGTTCGGTTTTCACTGCCACTCGAACAAGAATTTTGTGACTGAGAATATGCAGAAAATGAATTGGTGGAGACGAGGGCAATTCCGGCGTTGATCGCCCCGAAAGATGCCTGTTTTGCTTTCCGTGTTTCTTCGAGAATCAACCTCAAACGGTCCTCATAGAAAGGAGGCAACGGATTGCTTTGCTGAATGAAGTTGGCAACTCCATCATACTGTTCATTGAGCCCTGCAATCAATTGAAGGACCAACTTTTGATTTGTTACAGGCGAACCAACGTTGGATAGTTGGTCCGCAAGCACCTTCAATTCCTGACAATAAGCGGAAACGTTGGAGAAATCATCCAATTTAACATTAGTAAATTGGTGTTCAAGATAGACGGCCCGAGAAAGTTTGTTATCCTGAAATATGTTTTGTAAACATTCGCATGCCTGTTGAGCAATAGAGTTCGGCTCTAATATGGTATGTGAAAGATCGTTTGATATAGTGCCATAAATCCATTGAAGGACTATAGCATCCAAACGGAACCATAGCTTTTTGTCCATTGTAGTGGTGTCCGATGATGACTCGGAAGGTAAGATATGACTGATTACCTCATAAGCGCGGCAATAAATTTTGAACAATTCCGCCCAAGAGGTATATTGCCCTTTTTTCCATTTCAAGTGTTATGGAAATAAAGTTCTTGACGTTGTTCACGGCAAGAGCTAGATGAATTTTTGTTTAATAAGGTGTTAGCCAGGAAGTCGGCTAGGTTAGTTTTAGGTTTAGGTTTTTAAAAGTTGTTTTAGGTTTAGGGTTTTTGAGGGATGTGGCCGAGAAGAGCAAAAATAGAGGAGGTGAAAAAACGAAGGGAGTTTAGGGCAAACAATTTTTGTCTATACCATGCAGGAAATTGATTCCTTGAGTTTATTTCTTTCCAAAGTATACAATATATACAAGTCTATACAATCCATCTTCCATATCTCTAATGATATGCTAATTAATATAATTGATATGGTAATCCTAAATTTATGATCTAATTACAACATAATTGATGTGATAAGATATGATGGATAATGATGGAGATAATTAGGGATTATGTCCCTAATTATCCTAACATTTATTGTGTTTGGCCAGACTCAATAGTCTCAAACTACTGAAGAGGCACAATTGAAAGATGAAACCATGGATCACCATGACCAAATTAATGGTCCACCAAGAACGGACGTACACTTAAAGGGAAGTAGGTATACGAGCAATACTACTTAAAATCCTGATAATAATTTCTTTGTAACAATGGGTTAATAGCATTATTTTTATTCTTCAATTATTGATAAATTTTTATTTTAATCCTTAAAATCTTATATTTGTATTCATGTATCCAACAACATACCAGATGTAACATATCAGTGTATTCTGAAGAAGATATGATGTATTTGTGTATCTATTGATTGATAATGATTTTTATTGTTATCTTTCTTCTTAAATAATAAATATTATTTGTATCTCACTAATAGTGTTTCACCATAAGGTATATTTGACTTCTTTTCAGTTGCTCAGACGTATTTTTAGACATTTTCAATTAATCTGGTATATGCTTCAAATATATGAAAGGATATATATAAATCGATCTGTCTACGTAGCAAATGTCAAAAGCCGAGCTGAATGTAAATAACAGAAAAGGTTCAGATATACTCTCGTACTATGCAAGACTAAGCAAATTTGCTCTATGTTAATGCTTTAGCTCACCTATCCTCTTAGAGTCGTTTGGTAGAAGGTATTAAAAAAATTAATACATACATTAACTTTGTGTATTATTAATATCTTGTATGGTACATTTTTTCAACCTATGTATAACTAATACAAGTATTAGTTATACACTATTTGGTATTATTCTATATGTTAAATATACTAAATATACATGTTATGCACGTATATATCCTATGTATATTTAGTCTCGGTTAGTCTCGGTTTTGGTCATTATTGTACACGATTTTGTATAGTTGTAGTGTACCTTAATTAGTCTTGTACTCTTACCATAATTGTATAGTTAGTCTCCAAATAGAATAAAGTTTTAAGAGTAGAATAGGAATAGGATTTTCCTATTATGAAAATATGTAAATTGTATATATTGTCTTTCAATTAAGAAAAATAATCAAGGCATTATTTCTTTCACTATGCATTACTAATACATAGAAAATCGTGGTATTAGCAATACAAGGGTTTCTAATGCATGCATAAACATGATTTATGACACAATTGCCCCTGATTTAAATAATTTTTTGATTAATTATTGTAGAATAGTGTAATTCTCCTCGGTTGGAGGCTTCTCATTAATGCAATATATATAGGTGTTTACAATTACAAAACCTAATTGGAGAAGGATCTCTAAACCTAATTGGAGAATGATCTCTAAACCTAATTGGAGAAGGATCTCTACTTTACATAATTACACTAGAATAATAATTACATAATATATGGAGAATATTAATACATTCTCTATCACATCCCCTCAGTCGGAGCGGGAGGAGGCCGGACGCTGAGACTGGATCTGAAGTCAAGGAACAGTTGTCGAGGAAGTCCCTTAGTGAATATATCTGCGTACTGATAGGGAGAGGGAACATGTAACACCCGAACATTGCCCATGGCAACCTTCTCACAAACAAAATGAATATCCATCTTAATATGTTTGGTTCGCTGATGCTGAATCGGGTTATGAGACAAGTAAACAACAGATATGTTATCACATTAGACAAGAGATACCTTACGTAAGGGACAATGAAGCTCTAGAATGAGGTTTCTAAGCCAACAAATTTCGGCAACAAATTTCGCAACGCCTCTATACTCTGCTTCTACACTCGAACGGAAAAGCGTGGCTTACCGTTTTGCAGACCATGAGATGAGGTTATCACCCAAAAATACACAATAGCAGGAAGTAGATCGACGTGTGTCTAGACAGCCGCCCCAATCTGCGTCTGTATATGATATCAGCCTGGTCGGTGCAGATGAATAAAGATGTAACACATAGTCAAGAGTACCTTTAACATATCGAATGATATGTTTAAGGGTCGTGAAGTGAGGCTCTCTGGGATCATGCATGAACAAACACACCTGCTGAACCGCATAGGCAATATCGGGCCTAGTGAAAGTAAGATACTAAAGTGCACCAGCGAGACTCCTATAAAGAGAAGGATCAAGCACTGAATCTTTGTATTTGTGCTAACCTTAGACTTTGAGTCGACTGGAGTGGGCATGATTTTACATTTTGCCATTTTAGCCATGTAAACAATCTCTTCGGCATACTTACGCTGACATAGGAACATTGCATTCTTGGATTTGGTCACGGAAATCCCTAAGAAATAACTCAACTTACACAAGTCTTTCATGGTTAAATTTGGATTTGACCATGGTAATGATCTCATTTTTCAGCACATCGGATGAGGCAGTCATGACAATATCATCGATGTAGAGCAAAAGGTATGCAGTGTCATTACCTCGATAAAAAATAAAAAGTGAGTTATCACTTTTGTTGCACATGAACCCAATCTGCAAGATGTAAGTGGCAAAATGGACATACCAAACCCTGGGGCTTGTTTCAAGCCATAAAGTGACCTTCGAAGCCGACATACACAGTGAGGAGCCGAAGGATGCACAAATCAATGTGGTTGATGTATGTATATGGTTTCTTTCAAATCCCTATGTAAGAAAGTATTTTTCACATCTAACTAACGAATTGGCCAATTCTTTCCCATAGCTATGCTCAAAACAGTGCGAATGGTGGCTGGTTTAACCACTGGACTGAATGTCTTACCACAATCAACTCCCTCTTATTGCCCCGCACCATTAGCCACAAGTCTCGCCTTATGGGGTTCAAGCTCACCACTATCTCTGAATTTGTGACGATATAGCCACATGCAACGAATCACATTCACCCCTCTGATCTCAGGACAAGATCCTACGTGTGATGTGTAGTAAGCGCATTATATTCCTCACGCATGGCTGCATTCCAATTCGGGTCAAGCTTGCCTAATTTTGGGTTTTTAGGTATATGTGAGATGGTCTGAGTAAATAGGTTAAAGTGGACTTTCGGTTTAAAAATTTTGTGTTGAGCACGGGTTTCCATATGATGGGTTGGAAGCGGGACTTTTAGGCTAACAGAAAGTGGGGGCATTGGGGATGACAGGGGTTTTGGGGCCGTTGGGGGCAGATAGGTGGTTGACGAGTGCTGCTAGGATTTCGGTGGGGGTTGAGGAAGTAAGGAAGAGGACTGGTCGACGGAGGTAGGGGGTTGGGGCAGTGAGGCACAGGACTGGTCTACGGAGACAAGGGACTGGTCGACGGAGGCGGGGGGTTGGGGTAGTAAGGCAGGGGACTGGTCTATGGAGACAGGGAGGCCGTGACTGGAGCAGTAGGTGGAGGGGTGTTTTACGGGACTTGGGGCAGTGACGGGACAACGGGGGGAACCGTGATGGAACAACCGGAATATTAGCACTATGTATGGCGTTTCGCAGAAGAGGGGAAGTGTTTGGGTCATTAAAGAAGTCGTAAACAATGACTTGAAGTTGTTGGACGTTTGCAAATGGGAAAACGTTTTCCTCGAATGTGACATGACGGGAGACTAGGATTTTATGCGTGGACAAATTATAGCATAAGTACCCCCTATGGTTTGACGGGAAACCTAAGAAGACGCAAGGAGAGGTGTGAGGTGCTAATTTGTGAGGGGCCGTGGAGGCAAGATTTGGGTAGCATAGACAACTGAAAATCCGAAGGTGATTATATGAAGGGATCCGACGGAATAGAATTTCGGTAGGGGTTTTATTTTGAAGGGTACGGGGAGGTAATATAATAAGAAAGCATTCTACCATTTTTAACGCGTATACCCAAAAGGGAGGGGAAAAGAGGCATCAAAGAGCATTGTACGAATCATATTGTTAATGGTGCGGAATATTCTTTCGGCTTTACCATTTTGAGGTGAGGTATGGGGGCACGAGAATCGAAATACTATGTCATTATCCACACAAAATTTATGAAAGGGAGAATTGTCGAACTCACGACCATTGAAATGATTTGATGTTCTTCTCAAACTGGGTTTTAACATACGCCTGAAATTTTAGAAAAGTGGAGTAAACTTGAGACTTATATTTTAGAGGATAAACTCAAAGAAAATGAGAGAAGTCTTCCAAAAGCACCAAATAATATTTGTGACCCAGATTGCTAGTAATAGGGGATGTCCATAAATCTGCATGAATGATATCAAAAGGAGAAAAAATTACACTTAATGAGGACATAAAAGGTAGTCTAACATGCTTACCTAGAGGACAAGAGTAGCAGTTGAGGGTATAGTTCCCTTTATTACATTGAATTAAATTTTGACTTCTAAGAAATTTAAAAACGGGTGCCCCTGGGTTCCCAGGTCTACTGTGTCAAGTTGATGGAGAGATTGTGGCTAGAGAGGTTTGTTGATTGACACTTGCAGCGGAAGTAGATGAGAAAGGATAGAGGTCCCCCATATTATTACATCTCGTAAGAGTTGTCCCCGTACGTAGGTCCTTTACAGAAAAACCAAAAGGGTCAAACTCAATAGATACGGAATTGTCACTAGCAAATTTTCTAACAGAGATTAAGTTTTTAATGATATTAGGAGCATATATGACGTTTTTTTAGGGAAAAGGGAGGGTGAGGTGGTAGAGTTTGAGTGGTGTCATAGCCTTGAATTGGAATGTGATTGTCATTTCCGACCAGAATAGATTGATGATTATTCAAGTTGAATAGTTGCGGAAGATTACCTGAGTTACGAGTGAGGTGGGAAGTGGTGCCCGTATTCATGTACCAAGCATCGTCGGGAGAAGCCATGTGGTCGCCGGAAGTGAGTAGAAAGAGAAGGTTGTAGAGGCTACAAAATTTTGAGGAAGAGAAATTGGCTTTTGATGCAGGTGAAGGAATGGTGGAGCTTTAAGTTAAGAAACACACAAAGAATATTCTTTTAGGGCTCAGTCACATTCACCAGGAATCATCCACTGTGATATCAAGCCTTGAAATATTCTCCTTGTGCGAACCGATGAGATTGCAAAGATCGCTGATTTATGCACAAATTGCTTATTGTACGGTATAAGGGGTTTGAGAGAAGGCTAGGGTTTGTCTTCTTATACCATGTAGAATAATGTAATTCTCCTCGGTTGGAGGCTTCTCATTAATGCAATATATATATAGGTATTTACAATTACAAAACATAATTGGAGAAAGATCTCTGCTTTACATAATTACACTAGAATAATAATTACATAATATATGGAGAATATTAATATATTCTCTATCAGCCTCCAACCTAATTGGAGAAGGATCTCTACATTACATAATTATCTAGAATAATAATACAGAATATACGGAGAATATTAATATATTCTCTATCAATTATCTTTATTTTTGGCTGAAATGAAGATTGCATAAATTTTAAAAAGCGGGAAAGTAAATTATTTTTACAGTACTGCTAATGGATAGAAAACCTCTAATGTGGTTATACATACTACTGAGCGGTTAATATTGGCGAAGATAAATTATGCCTTATTTTTTCATTGCTAATTGGTATACATAAGTAAATGAATAATTAAAAGTTGATTTTTCTTCCTATTACAGCTGAAATTAATTTTGACTTTTTTTTAAAGTTTATTATGTTTAAGTACTCTTACCTATTTGTAATAAATAAAAGAAAAATCATTTGGTGAATTTTTTTTTGTATGTTTAAAACTCAATTTAAATTAGTCTTACTTACATGTTTTTACCTATCGACACAACGAAAAACTTTTTTCTAATAAATGGAGAATTTATGTGTCCAATGTGAAAGCTGGTGAACCTCCATTAATAATACTCCTTCTTGAATCATCTTCAAGTCTCATAGTAAATTTGTTTTGTTAGGACTTTTCTTTCCCCTTTTAATTTTTTTATAATCTTCTGCAGTAATAGAAAGGGCAAAAAATAGTGTACAAAACTAAAGAATGTGGAGGGATTTTTGTAAAGAAGCAATTCTTTTAGAAATTATGCAATGTGTTAAATACACCAAATCAAACAGTGGATAATGCAGCATAACTAATACCATCATTACTAATATCAACATTACTAATACACTTTATTCAGCATTATTCTTATACACCCTACCAAACGACCCCTTACTGTATGCACGCGGGACCAAACATACCCTTCGTATAGCGATGAATAAGTCTAGGTCTCTTAGGATTGTGACATATATCGATCTGATGCTAATTTACTAATTAATCTCATAATTAGGTTAAGACATCATTTGTTTGCACTTAATAGAGGTCTGAATCTTAATTATTCAGATTCGATCCATTAAGTGTATTTGTTTTTAAGGTCCGAATCTTAATTATTCAGATTCAGCACATTAAGTGTATTTGTTTTGTTACCCTATAAAGCATCTTAATGAGTCTGAATAGATCTGAATGAATTAGATTTGTATCAGGGTCTTAACACCATTCAGACTCATTAAAATAATATTAATAAAACATGCCTCTGCGTGTCTCTTCTCGACAAAATTTTCACGCCTCTTGCTCTTTTTTCTCAACCAAATATCATTTTTTCCCTCTTGAACTGGTAAGTTTTCATAATCTTTACAAGTATTTTACATAGTATTTTGATATTCACAATATTTTTGGGTGTGTTGATGTTTATCAAAAACTCTTATTACTGCAAAAATATCAATTGATTAACTGTAACAACAAAATTCTTTCTTGAAGCGGTCAATTATTTTTTCAAATTCTATATATTCTTACTCAGTTCATAATTTATTTTACGCCAGAAAAATCAAATATCATTATTCATGTGTAATAAAAGTACAAGTACGATTTTTTATCATTAATCCATTCTGAGTGTAATTAATCCTCCATGTTGTGATTGAAACATGCCCAATCTTATTTTGCTACCCCGTTTATTTGGAAAAAAATTAGAAACTTTACCTTCTGGGATTGATGTCTTTTGCAGATATAGCATTGTTGAGCGGTTGAAGCGGAACAATATTTTATTTGGCTGGATTTTTTTAAATTCAAAGATTAACTTATGTTGAATTCTTAAAAACAATCATGGTACCTTGTTACAATAATTTTTGTATTGATATATAAATTTTATTTGTATTTTAGATAGTTTAAAATTTTTATCAAATATAAATATTCAAAATATTTTTTTTATCAAAAAAGTTATTTTGCTGAATGAGATTTTTTATAATATTTTATTGATACAGTGTAATTCCACATGGACATTCAGATGTTGAAAACAAAACGTCTTAATTATTCAGTGTTCAGAGGTAGAGATTGCATTTTAATATTTCAGATGTGCATTCAGATTCAAATATCTAGATTTTAATGCACATCTTAATATTCAAATATGTATTCAGATTCAGACGTCTTAATTTTAATAAAAATAAATGAGGCCTAAGTTTAGAATCATTTAAAAAAAACATATCTGAACCAAGTATTTAACAGTAAGGATATAAGTGAGCTAAACTATTAACGGAACACAAATACTCAACCTCATATAGTACCAGGATATATTGGAACATTTTCCGCATAAAAAGAAATTTTTGAGATAAAAAGTAATTACTAATGAAATTCTTTAAAAATCCACCAATAATCGAATACAAATGGAATATTTCCGGACCAAATTTGAACTTTTTTTCCTTTATCTTAATTCGATAAACATAACATAAAACGCCATCGAGTACAAGACATTATCATCCGACATGTATAAGTACCATTGGTGACTTGCATTAAACTTGTTCGTTACGTTTCTCATTTTCTGTTACTTCCAAATAGAGATGTCCATTGGGCCTCGGCCTGATCCCGACCCGGTCCGTCGCGCTTACCCCCGGCCCCGCCCCGATCTCCCTTTAACAAACGGTAGCGAGGTTCGAACTCGGGACGGGACTAGGACTCGTCCGGCCCATCTCGATCCCGCCCGTCCTGCCCCCCATCCCGACCCGCCCCCCGTCCCGACCCCCCTCCCTTCGTAAAAATAGTTGTTGCACAACGATCAAATTTAGATTTTGGCCGTTGTGCAACGTCTATAACAGCCATTTTGCCCCACCCCATAAACCCCCCTACCCCTTAATATTTATTTTTAACCCATAAGTTAGTATATTTACACTTTAACCTATTTCTCAACTATAAATACCTTATTTTCCTCTTCATTTTTCTCACAAATTTTCCTACACATCTCTCTAATCTCTCTATCTATCTTTCTACAAGTCTACATTGCCTACTAAATATTTTATTTTATTTGCTTATTTATATCAAAGTTCAAAAATTGGGAGTGAAGTTGTCAACTAGCTTAAAGATCATCCATCGAACAAAGTTTTAATTTTCAACTTCGATTACACGTCGATGTTATGTCGGCGTTTGGTACCTTCGTTCCTTCTTTGAATTATTATTTTTACTTAATTTTAATTATAATACTTAATATCATTATCTTTAATTATTTTTTTGCATAATTATAATGGAACGAATTGGACGTTTTATTTCTGGTAGAGGTATTAGGGGTAACAGGGTTAAGGGTGCATCTTCTAGTAATCCTAATTACGATGATTTCACTCATGTAGATGAAACTGATTTTTTTATGTTAATATTAATATACCATTAGATCATGAGGTGTATTTTGCATCTGAACCAGACTTTAATTTAGAAAATGAATTAGAAGATAATTTAGATAACACACCCACTAGTTATCACGATCCGACCCGACGGGCCACGACTAACTGCCCTAATGACGTCATTATACTAACCTGTCACACATAATCCAATTAACACTTAATGAGTCTGAAATCCGGCAGCATAACGCTGCGATAACAACATATGCCAGGGTAGGCAAGCCGACAAGGCTGCCTTTACCCCCAAATGTATCTGCCTCCTAAGGAGTCACACTAGCCAACACAATACAACAGGTAAGCCGACAAGGCTGCCACTAGATAATATCATATATACACGGGGACACCCCAACACGGAGTACAATAGCATGACTGACCAAAACAGAGTTATAACCCTTACATAAGTACAACCCACAACTGTCTACAGACCTCTATAAGAAGGACAACGACATATGACGGGACAGGGCCCCGTCGTTCCCCTAAATATACATAAATCAAAATAATAGGGTTCTGTACCAAAATAGTAAAGCTCTGGATCAAAGGAGCTTTTCAAACAGCTGCGCAGGAACCTAAACCGGAGGATCACCAAACTGAGCACATGTACTTGCGGGCATGAACGCAGCCCCCCGAGGAAGGGGGTCAGTACGAAATAATGTACTGAGTATGTAAACATGAGATACTGCAAATGAGATCATAAGTAGCCAATGGATAACAAGAGATCAGTATAAAAACCAGGATCCAAATCCAACTGTGCCATAAACAATAAAAATCAGTGGTGCCTTATAAAAATGAGAGTCAAGTCAAGAAAACATGAATGCATGTCCATATACATATATATACATGTAACGTAACTCAGTCCACTAATGCGGGACTCGGTGGAATCATATCATAACCCGGCCCATACTGGGACTCGATGAAGTCATATCATAACCCAGCCCATACTGGGACTCGGTGAAGTCAGATCATAACCCGGCCCATACTGGGACTCGGTAAAGTTATATCTCATCTATGGATACATCCTACGTAACCCGACCCTCTAGTGAGGGACTCGTTGAAAAATGCAAGGATGTGCACGAACATAACCCGACCCATATTGGGACTCGGTGAAGTGAAGTAATAACACTTAGCGCGCGTAGATTTCATGAGTAACCATATGCAATCAAAATTTTCATTTGACTCTCAATAAAATCATTATAATAATGTCATAATAAACTATTTACTGAAAAATCATAGGCACTTCTCATAACTAACATCTTTAGGAATTAAACCGTATAAGAATCATGTGCGTCCGCCGTACGTTCATTAAATAAAAATCATGCCAAAAAAATAAGGAATAGTTCACATACCTCTTAGACGAACTAATCAACTCAATATTAGATTGCGTCTCGATTTAGAACTTCAACCTATAATAATGGTAATACGTTCGTCAATTCTATGATCACTAGCATACTTTATATCAAATAACGACTTCCTATTCTATAAAAATCCGGGCAACACTTCCCTTGTTTATATATGTTTCCACAACTTCCAAACGAGGCTAATAACATCAATAACCAAGCACCAATTAAGGGCACAACCAAAACAGCAACAAAGGGGATTCACACACCCACTTCTCATGTAAATTTAGCCTCTTAATCCACATTAAAACAGCCCACAAAAACAGTCCATGTTCCAACAACAACGAGGGTAGAATGTGAAGCCTTTCTACACCTTTCTACACCCTTATTCCTTTAGGACTTACATTAGCAATTACCACACTTAAACATGCATAATGGTAACTAAATTTTCAGCATTATAACACCACAAAACAATCCCTAAAACAGTCCATATCCATCTCAACATGTCCAACGATTTCATGCAAGTTCTTGGCCACAACATGTCATAATTTCATAACTCTTCTCTTAACTCCTAAAATCCAATTCCATATTTCAATACTTTCATATAACTAATTTTAAACTTTAATATCAATGTTTCCTTTCAATTTCATCATGCAATTAGTGATAATAATAACAACAATAACCAACGAATCCAACAACACCAAAATCTGTCCCAAATTGGCAACTAGCCCAAAATTGTCACATGCATTGTTCAAATTCCAATTTTTCCTTAACACAAATTCATATCCTTAATTCTAACAACATGCATTCCAATTATATTATAGAAAGAAGAATTTTATACCTCAAATTATGTCCAAAACAGTCCACAATTTTCTGCCCACTGCTTGTCTGAAAATCCATACTGTTTTCGTATTTCTTTCCCTTTTTTGTGCACTTCTTCAACTCCAATTGACATGCAACTGTTCTACAATGTTAAGCCATCATCCTTACACGTTTTTCTTCCAAAATTCATTCCCAAAAATTCGAAATTTCTTGTCTAATTTTTGGTAAGCAGTGGCACGTTTTTGCCATTGTTTTTGGTGTTGTTTTGGCTTCTAATTTTGTGAATAATGTAATCCAAGAAGAGGAGATAAAAATCTTAAATTGGGTATGGGGTTGGGGGTGATTTTCGGCCAGCAGGGGGGTTGGTGGGTTTGGAGAAGAGAGGTGAGGTTTTGTTTAAAGTTTAGAATGAAAGAGATGAATGTAGGTTTTAAAATAAAAAAAATATGAATTTTATTATTTACACTTTGGCCCCCAAGTTCTTCAATTAATAAATCTCAAACCCACTTCTTTTAATTCCCGAGAATTTCATAAGTCTCGTATCCTAAATGTCATAATTTTATAATACATTATTAACCCATATCGGGACTATACAATTTTTATAGGTTTCCAACGTCACCCTCATTGTGACCAACATCTTTCCGGAATCACATCATCTTGTATACTAATTTCCGGTATTTGAATCATATTTCCTTAATTACGTTCTTAATTATCGTCTTAATCTTACGAGGTGTAACATTCTTCCCCCCTTAGAAACATTCGTCCTCGAATGTTCATAATAAGTCTTATGCTAGAAATTTTTTGGCAGAGTCTCCTTTATAACTGTGTCTATCCACCTATATTCAGCAACCCAACAGGTGCCACACAGGGCCACAATATATCACTTATATACAATTCCCAATTACCAAAATCAAATAAGGAGTTAAATTACATTACCTGGAGTCATAGGGAGCAAGTAAGGATATTTCTTCTTCATTTTATCTTCTGCCTCCCAAGTCATTTCCTCCCTATTGTTGTTTCGCCACAATACCTTGACGGAAGCCACATCCTTCGTCCGTAATCTCCTGACCTGGCGATCAAGTATGGCTATGAGACTTTCCTCACAAGACAACTCCTCTATCACATGGACATCATCTACTGGAAAGACTCTGGAAGGATCACCAATACACTTACGCAACATAGTTACATGGAAGACTGGATGTACCGCCTCCAATTCAGATGGTAGATCCAACTCATAGGCAACCTTGTCTATCCTTCTAATGACCTGGTAAGGCCCGATGTACCTTGGGCTAAGCTTCAATTTCTTGCCAAACCTCATCACACCCTTCATGGGTGACACCTTTAGGAACACCCAATCATCAACCTGAAACTCTAAGTGTCGACGTCGATTATCAGCATATGACTTCTGTCGACTCTGTGCTGCTAATAATCTCTCCTGAATGAGCTTCATCTTATCGACAGCTTGTTGAACCATGTATGGGCCGATCAACTTAGTCTCACCTACATCAAACCAACCAATAGGTGACATGCACTTCCTCCCGTATAAGGTGTCGTACGGTGCCATCTGAATGCTAGAATGGTAGTTGTTGTTATAGGCAAACTCAATGAGTGGTAAATGATCATCCCAACTACCTCTGAAGTCAATAATATAGGCCCTCAGCATATCCTCTAATGTCTGGATAGTACGCTCTGCCTGCACATCCGTTTGAGGATGAAATGTTGTGTTGAGACTCACTCGTGTCCCCAATCCCTTCTGGAATGATCTCCAGAAGTTAGCTGTAAACTGAGCTCATCGGTCTGATATAATAGATGTGGGAACCCCATGCAGTCTCACTATCTCCCTGATGTACAGCCTAGCATAGTCCTCAACTGAGTAAGTAGTCCTCACTGGAAGAAAATGGGCTGATTTCGTCAGCCTATCCACGATAACCCATATGGAATCACACTTCTGCTGAGTGCGAGGTAAGCCTGTAATGAAGTCCATATTGATCACTTTCCACTTCGAAGTCGGGATCTCAATCTCCTGTAGACAATTCGGGCACTGGCAATAAATTCTGCTATGTCTCTTTTCATGCCATCCCACCAATACAAGCATCTAAGGTCATGGTACATCTTCGTCGACCCTGGATGAATGGAATAACGGGCATTGTGTGCCTCTCCCATAACCTGCTGTCATAGCCCTGCAACATCAGGTACACATAATCTGCTCTCATACCTCAGCACATCATCAGGTGTAACCTCAAATAAAGTATTTCCCTTTCGGAGAGTTGCATCTCTATACGGCCGAGCAGATCCTCATCGACGCGTTTCTTTACCTCTTCCATGATAGAGGACTCAGCAACATCCCGAATAAGAACCCCGTTATCTCCCGAATCCGCCAACCGGACTCCAAGACTAGCTAGCTTGTGTATCTCACGAACCATCTCCCTTCTGTATGACTGCACATCCGTCAAGCTACCCATGGATCTACGGCTAAGAGCATCTGCCACAACATTGGCTTTCCCCGGGTGGTACAAGATATCAACATCATAGTCCTTTAGCAACTCTAACCACCGCATCTGCCGTAGGTTCAACTCCTTCTGCTTAAAGATATATTGGAGACTCTTGTGATCCGTATAAATATGAACATGAATCCCATACAAATAATGTCTCCAAATATTCAGGGCATGAATCACCGCTGCTAGCTCCAAATCATGAGTGGGATAATTCTTTTCATGCTTTCTGAGCTGTCGGGAGGCATACGCTATAACTTTGCCATGCTGCATCAACACACAACCTAGCCCAATACCTGAAGCATCACAATAGATGACATAACCATCCGGTCCCTCAGGAAGAGTCAGAACTGGAGCCGTAGTCAACTTATCCTTCAACAACTGGAAACTGTGCTCACAAACATCAGTCCACTGAAACTTAGTTGCCTTCTGGGTTAGCCTAGTCAAAGGCGATGAGATCGAGGCAAACTTCTCCACAAACCTTATGTAATACCCTGCTAGCCCCAAAAAACTGCGTACCTCAGTAGGTGTCGTAGGTCTGGGCCAAGTCTCACCGCCTCAATCTTCTGTGTATCCACCCGAATACCATCAGCCCCGATAATGTGCCCCAAGAATGCCACCGAAGTCAACCAGAACTCACACTTAGAAAACATGGCATACAACTGCTGGTGCTGGAGGACCCTAAGTACCTTCCTCAAATGGTCTGCATGCTCCTGCTCTGAACGGGAATAAACCAGGATATCATCAATGAATACAATGACGAACATGTCTATGAACGACCTGAATACCCGGTTCATCAAATCCATAAACACTGTTGGAGCATTGGTCAGTCCAAAAGACATCACCCTATACTCATAATGTCCATATCGGGTTCTGAATGTTATCTTTGGAATATCTGCCTCCCTTACCCGCACCTGATGATAACCTAACTGCAAATCTATCTTCGAGAAGCACTTAGCACCCTGCAACTGGTCAAATAAATCATCAATTATGGGAATGGGGTACCTATTCTTGATGGTTACCTTGTTCAGCTGCCTATAATCAATACACATCCGCAGCGATCCATCTTTCTTCCTCACAAATAACACGGGTGCTCCCCATGGAGATGTACTCGGCCTAATAAAGTCTTTCTCTAATAAGTCTCTCAGCTGCTCCTTCAACTCCTTCAGCTCTGCAGGTGTTATTCTATAAGGAGGAATGAATATAGGTTAGGTACCTGGCAATACATCTACATTGAAATCTATCTCCCGCTCTGGAGGGAGACCTGGAAGATCATCTGGGAATACATCCGGAAACTCACTAACTAATGAATCGATCAAGAGCCAGACCTCCGCTTCTGTATCATGCACCCGAACCAAATGATAGATACAACCTTTTCTGACCATCTTCATTGCCTTGAGGTATGAAATAAACTTACCCCTCGACGATGCTGCATTCCCTTTCCATTCTATAACTGGCTCGTCTGGAGACTGAAATCGAACCAACTTCTCCCTATAATCAACGTTGGCAAAACAAGAAGCCAACCAATCCATACCCATAATGACATCAAAGTCGGTCATATCCAACTCTATCAAATCTGCTAAGGTATGACGGCTATATATCACCACCGAACAATTTTTATACACACGCTCAGCTATAACCGAATCTCCTACCGGTGTAGCTACCTCAAATGGTTCTATTGGCTCAGGTTCTATCCTTATTCTATTAGCAACAATAGGGAATATGTAGTACAAGGTGGAACATGAATCTATCAAAGCATATACATCACATAAAAAGACCGATAGTATACCTGTAACAACATCTGGTGACGCCTCTTGATCACATCTACTGGCCAAAGCATATATGCGGTTCGAAGGACCGCCGGAACTAGAAACTCTGCCACGACCTCTACCACGGCCTGCTGGCGTCTGAATACCCCACCCGGTAGGGCGCATAGCTATAGATGACGACGAACCAGCACCCGACCCCGTAGGCCGAGCCATCCCACCTGAACCACCCATGTTGGGACACTCTCTCATCATATGGCCCTAACGATCGCAAGAGAAGCAAGCACTTGTGGTCGAACGACATTCCTCAATATGAAGCTTACCACACTGAGAGCACCGAGGATAAGATGGCCTCAACTGACTAGAGCCCATGTTCCTCTGAGAACCCGAAGCCATGGAGCTCTGTCCGGCTCCTGAATACCCGGGGCGGTCGAACCTCATGCCCGTAGACTGTAGAGGAGCATTCTGTGCTGGCTGAGATGAATATCTGACTCTTCTTTGGGCCCCATGCGCCTCGAGACTCACCGAAATAAGCTGCCGACCTAGCCCTCTTATGCTGGTCCCTGTCATGAACTCTGTCTGGATGTCGCCCTCTATGTCGGTCTTCAACCCCTTGTACGTATGCCTAGATACGAGCAATATACATACCCGGCTGAAGAGCCACCGCCATACAACCATCGATCAGATAATGGTCCAGCCCCATCACAAAGCGATGCACCTTGTCTGTCATATCCGCTACAATAGTGGGTGCGTATCTGGCCAATGAATCAAACTCCAGGCTATACTCATGAAAGGTCCTGCCACTCTGCCTCAACTATAAGAATCTGTCCACTCTAGCTCTCCTCATCTCTGGAGGCAAGAAGTGACCAAGGAAGGCTTCTGTAAACTCCTCTCATGTAGCTGGAGGAACATCCTCTCCCCTGGACAACTCCCAAGACTCATACCAGTTTGTAGCTATATCCCGCATCCTATACGAAGCCAACTCCACAGACTTAGTCTCCGAAGCCCTGATTACCCTCAAGGTACGCTGCATCTGTCGGATAAACTCTTGCGGGTCATTCTCGGGCCTTGACCCTAAAAACTCTTGTGGACAACAGCTCGAGAAATCACGGACTCTCAAACTATCTGCTCTGGGGCCAACTCTTGGTCCCTGTCTATAAGTCTGCCCTGCCACTAACCTAGTCAGCAGCTGCACCGCATCTCTTATGGCTCTGTCCTCTGCCCCCGGCTGAGGAGCTGGAGGCTCAGGTGTTGGGGCCTCGGAAATGGGTGATGTTGCCCCCTAAACTGGAGCCTCTGGTGGTGGCGACGAAGCAGAGCTCGTAAACTGGGGCACAGTCTCCGGCATAGACTGAGTACCGGACCTGGTAACTCTCCGAATCCGACTAGTATCTCCCGCTGTAGGCTTGCCCTTCTGGGTTGCTATCGCCTTCTTCGGAGGCATAGCTGTAAACATAGTAAGTCGTCAGAAAGGGATTATCCTAATAACATAGCTCTATTGCACGATCTAAGAGATGAAAGAATAGAAACCAATCCTAAATGCCCTGCAGCCTCCTGCGTATAAGTATGGTGCACAACATACCCATACACAAGACTCTACTAGACACAGTCTGTAGGCATTCCGAGGACTAACTGCTCTGATACCACTTTTGTCACGACCCGACCCGACGGGCCGCGACTAACCGCCTTAATGACGTCATTATACTAACCTGTCACGCATAATCCAACTAACACTTAATGAGTCTGAAATCCGGCAACATAACACTGCAATAACAACATATGCCAGGGTAGGCAAGCCGACAAGGCTGCCTTTACCCCCGAATGTACCTGCCTCCTGAGGAGTCACAACTAGCCAACACAATACAACAAACAAACCGACAAGGCTGCCACTAGATAATATCATATATACACGGGACACCCCAACACGAAGTACAATAGCATGACTGACCAAAATAGAGTTATAACCCTTACATAAGTACAACCCACAACTGTCTACAGACCTCTATAAGAAGGACAACGACATATGACGGGACAGGGGCCCGTCGTGCCCCTAAATATACATAAATCAAAATAATAGGGTTCTGTACCAAAATGGTAAAGCTCTGGATCAAAGGAGCTTTCCAAACAGCTGCGCAGAAACCTAAACCGGAGGATCACCAAACTGAGCATCTGTACCTGCGGGCATGAACGCAGCCCCCCGAGGAAGGGGGTCAGTACAAAATAATGTACTTAGTATGTAAACATGAGATATCTGCAAATGAGATCATAAGTGGCCAATGGATAACAAGAGATTAGTATAAAAATCAGGATCCAAATCCAACTGTGCCATAAACAATAAAAGTCAGTGGTGCCTTATAAAAATTAGAGTCAAGTCAAGAAAACATGAATGTCTGTCCATATACATATATATACATGTAACGTAATCCGACCCACTAATGCGGGACTCGGTGGAATCATATCATAACCCGGCCCACTAATGCGGGACTCGGTGGAATCATATCATAACCCGACCCATACTGGGACTCGGTGAAGTCATATCATAACCCGGCTCATACTGGGACTCGGTGAAGTCATATCATAACCCAGTCTATACTGGGACTCGGTAAAGTCATATCTCATCTATGGATCCATCCTACGTAACCCGGCCCTCTAGTGAGGGACTCGGTAAAAAATGCAAGGCTGTGCACGAACATAACCAGGCCCATATTGGGACTTGGTGAAGTGAAGTAATAACACTTAGCACGAGTAGATTTCATGAATAACCATATGCAATCAAAATTTTCATTTGACTCTCAATAAAATCATTATAATAATGTCATAATAAACTCTTTACTGAAAAATCATAGGCACTTCTCATAACTAACATCTTTAGGAATTAAACCGTATAAGAATCATGTGCGTCCGTCGTACTTTCATTAAATAAAATCATGTCAAAAAAAGAAGGAATAGTTCACATACCTCTTAGACGAACTAATCAACTCAATATTAGAGTACGTCTCGATTTAGAACTTCAACCTATAATAATGGTAATACGTTCGTCAATTCTATGATCACTAGCATACTTTATATCGAATAACGACTTCCTATTCTATAAAAATTCGGGCAGCACTTCCCTTGTTTATACATGTTTCCACAACTTTCAAACGAGGCTAATAACATCAATAACCAAGCACCAATTAAGGGCACAACCAAAATAGCAACAAAGGGGATTCACACACCCACTTCTCATGTAAATTTAGCCTCTTAATCTACATTAAAAAGCCCACAAAAATAGTCTATGTTCCAACAACAACGAGGATAGAATGTGAAGCCTTTCTACACCTTTCTACACCCTTATTCCTTTAGGACTTACATTAGCAATTACCACACTTAAACATGCATAATGGTAACTAAATTTTCAGCATTATAACACCACAAAACAATCCCTAAAACAGTCCATATCCATCTCAACATGTCCAACGATTTCATGCAAGTTCTTGGCCACAACATGTCATAATTCCATAACTCTTCTCTTAACTCCTAAAATCCAATTCCATATTTCAATACTTTCATATAACTAATTTTAAACTTTAATATCAATGTTTTCTTTCAATTTCATCATGCAATTAGTGATAATAATAACAACAATAACCAACGCATCCAACAACACCAAAATCTGTCCCAAATTGGCAACTAGCCCAAAATTGTCACATGCATTGTTCAAATTATAATTTTTCCTTAACACAAATTCATATCCTTAATTCTAACAACATGCATTCCAATTATATTATAGAAAGAAGAATTTTATACCTCAAGTTTCATCCGAAATAGTCCACAATTTTATGTCCACTGCTTGTCCAAAAATCCCCACTGTTTTTGTATTTCTTTTCCTTTTTTGTGCACTTCTTCAACTCCAATTGACATGCAAGTGTTCTACAATGTTAAGCCATCATCCTTACACGTTTTTCTTCCAAAATTTCCTCCCAAAAATTAGAAATTTCTTGTCTAATTTTCGGTAAGCAGTGGCACGTTTTTGTCACTATTTTTGGTGTTGTTTTGGCTTCTAATTTTGTGAATAATGTAGTCCAAGAAGATGAGATAAAAATCTTAAATTGGGTATGGGGTTGGGGGTGATTTTCGGCCAGCAGGGGGGTTGGTGGGTTTGGAGAAGAGAGGTGAGGTTTTGTTTAAAGTTTAGAATGAAAGAGATGAATGTAGGTTTTAAAATAAAAAAAATATGAATTTTATTATTTACACTTTGGCCCCCAAATTCTTCAATTAATAAATCTCAAATCCACTTCTTTTAATTTTTGAGAATTTCATATGCCTCGTATCCTCAATGTCATAATTTTATAATACATTATTAACCCATATCGGGACTATACAATTTTTATAAGTTTCCAACGTCACCCTCATTGTGACCAACATCTTTCCGGAATCACATCATCTTGTATATTAATTTTCGGTATTTGAATCCTATTTTCTTAATTACGTTCTTAATTATCATCTTAATCTTACGAGGTGTAACACTAGTGCACCTCCACCTCAGGCTCAAAGTGAGTCTCAGCCTGGAACTCAAACTGGAATGACTCATATTCCCCCTAGTATGAGTCGAGGCCCAAGTCAACGAAAATTAAAATCACATGCATGAGATTTTTTTGATAGGGACATTGATAATCAACTAGCTAGATGTAAAATTTGCCAAGAAGTTTATAAATTTAAAACCGAAAAAGGTCAAGGTGGACGGAAGGTTTAATGAGACATGTAGAAAACTCTCACAAAGCAAGGTATAACCAATATCTGGCTGAAAATCGGGTGTGCCAATGCCTTCTGAGCCGGGACAAGGTTCACATAGTATCCCCGACCAAGTACATGGTCGAATTAACCCGATGACATGGGAAATTATAGGTCATAAATATGATAAACACAAAGATAGGAAAAATATAGCAAAATTAGTTGCGGTGGAGGGTTTGCCTTTTTCATTTCATTCATCTCTTGATTTTATTCATTACATTAGATAAATGTATAATCCTACTTTTAACGATTTTCCTATATCAACTGTTAGAAGAAATATTTTTAAATTTACACATGAATATCAACAATATTTACGTTATGCATTATATCATTTTAATGACAAATTAGCTATCACTTTTTATGTAGGTCGTAGTACTAACGGTAATGATTATTTAACTGTAACATGTCATTGGATAGATCAGAATTGATTTATGCAAAAATGTATTTTAGCATATAGATATATTGATGATAGACACACTTGAGCTTTTATTGCAAGAAATATTCATGAAATTTTTTAATATTATGAAATAACTGATAAAATTATGACTGTTACATTAGATAATGTTACTTCTAATGATTATGGTGTAAACCTTTTAAAAACACGATTAACTCCATCTTATTCCGATAATTTTCATATAAAATGTGCATGTCATATTTATAACTTAGTTGTAAAGGATGACCTAAAACTTTTTGAAAACATTCCTGATAAAGTACAATTTGCTATAAACTTTATTTTTAAAGATAATAAAATACAAAGACGCAAAGAGTACAAAAAATTTGTCATGATTGAGGATTACCTTATAGAAAAATTTTAGAAGAAATAGCGACTATGTGGAATTCTCTGTATGAACAACTATTTGTTGCTCACGAGTATTGAAGACCTATAACTTTATTATTTAACGATCATAATTAAAATCCAAGGGATATGCTTGTAGATAATGATTGGGATTTTTTTTAGAACTTATTGAATTTTTAGAGTAATTTTTTCTAGCTACTAAAGAATTTTCTGGTATTATCCTACTATTTCAATTATGTTATTTTATATAGCTTTAATATTTTTATTACTTAGTGAATATATGCAAAAACCATCTTACACTCCATCTATTAAAAATGTTTATAAAATTTAAAAAATACTTTTTTTCTATTCCCACTATTTATATTATTGATGTTGTATTAAATCCGACTATTAAAGTAGACGGTTGTAAAACACTTGTTGAAACGATTTATAAAAGTATAGAAATACTTCCACCTCCAAGTCCAACAGACCCAAATAAAGAACCAATCACGAACCAACTAGAGAAGAAGTTACGTCTAGCATACACACTGAATGCAAATATATATATATATATATATATATATATATATATATATTACCAAGAACAAAGTGTAAATAATCAATCGACTTTTGTACCATCTTCTTCTACTTCGTTGCAAACTTTATAAAAGGCATGTTGTTTCTGCCTCAAGTATTCAAGGCCTTAGAAATAGAATGTTTAGTGGTTCAACTTCTTCACAAAATAGTGAGTTTGATGTTTATGTCTTGCAGAGTGTTGTACCGTACGAAACAATTGTCAATGAAGGTGAACGTGAAGACTTGTTGAGATACTGGAGGGAGAATGAGAAGACATTTCTGACACTAACAAAGATGGCTCGAGATGTGTTGAATATTCAAGCGTCATCAACAGTTTTGGAAATTCCTTTTCTGCTGGAAGGTTTCAAATAGGAGAGCATAGACACTTATTGGCGGGAGACAGCTTGGACATTGCAGTTTTATCTAGAGATTGAATTAGAGTGGAGCGTATAAGGTGCGGTCAACCAGAGATCAACGAAGAAGACGACTACAACTACAATGAAATCTTATCCGATGGAGCAGGAAGCGACGTAGAAAAATTTGACCAACAACTTTCAATTTCGACTGAAGATCCTCAAGAGATTGTGAAGAAATTAGAAAGAGTATGGTTGACTATATAATTTTTTTAATGACAATTTTACTATGTGATTTGCAACTTTTGAACTACGAAACAAAGTTGCAATTTTGAAATTGTATTAAAAAATTATATTTTTATTAAATAATATTAGAGGCACAAAACAACATTAACATATTTTTATTCACTATCTTATTTAATTATTTAAATATTTAAATATTTTTTTTTTAAAAAAATTAAGTGTCTAAAGAAAAATCTTCAAATCCCGCAACCCGACCCGTCCCCCAAATCTCGGCTCCTCTTATGGCGTGATGTGGGATGGGCGAGATCTCTTCCTGTCCCGCCTATCCTGCCCCACCAATCCCGCCGGATCCCAATCCAGGCCACCCCATCCCGCCAGAGCCGTGCCCCGGATTCCGTCCCGCTCCGATCCGGCTCAGTGGCGACCCCTACTTCCAAATATACCATCCACGATGATACTCGTACTAATCAAAATAATATTCCACGCGGTTTATGCAGGATTTTAGTATTAAAAAACGCGGTCTTTTTTAACTTTCATTTGTCCTGTTTCTTGCTTGGGTTTCGTTACATCACTTTCTATGATGTTTCCTGTTTAGGATCTTTATTTGTTCCTCTATGAATCTTCACATCACCCCTTCAATACCCTTTTATTCATTCATTCATTAAACCCCTTTTCTTCTTTTCATCTAATATATTAAGAGACAAATTCTATATACCAGCTCTTTTTCTTCTTCTTAAGTTTGAGTTTGAGTCTTGTTAATGGCTGTACTTGCTGGGGATAATCAGTTGAGTGTTCCACCATTGAATACTTTACCGATTGGATACCGATTTCGTCCCACAGATGAGGAGCTTATCAATCATTATTTGCGATTGAAGATTAATGGTTTTGATGAGAAAGTGAGTGTTATTCCAGAAATTGAGATCTGCAAATTCGAGCCCTCGGACTTGCCTGGTTAGTTGAAATCAACATTTTTGCCCTTGTTAAATCATTTTTTTCTGTAATTTTTTTGGTTATTTTAGGGCGTGTGTGTGCTGGTGTTCATATCAAAATTCGAACCAATATTCACTAATTAGTCAGATAAGTGGTTTGAATTATGATTCTTATTGGTAGATAGTCAACCCTTACAACAATAACGTACCCGGTATAATCGCATCAGGTTATCTTACTTTTGATTTTTCACTGCAATTTTTTAAAAAAATATCCTTCCCCTTTTTAGGTTGGAAGAGGTGAGTTCCTTTATTTTTTTTGGTTATGGTGTTTAGGGAAGAGGGGTGGGGTGGGGTGGGAGTGAAGGGAGACAGTTCTCTTGAAAACCCTAACAGTTGAAATAACTGTGTTTAGCTTTGTTTCTAGGTGCTTGTGACCAACTTTTAGTAGGAAGTGTTAAAATGAATGGATGAAGCTAGATAGAGTAAAATAATCTAGGTTTCCGTTCCACTGATTATCATTTGTAGCAATGTGCTTCCATATGGTATACTCCCAAGGTAGGGGGTAAGGTATGTGTACACCCACCTTCCCGAGACCCCACTTATGGGATCACACTGGGTGTGTTGTTGTTGTTGTACTTCCATATGGTATACTCTGTGAATGTTTATCGCCATATTATTTTTGGCTTTAAGAAGTTATGGGTGCAGCTTTCCCCACGCCGACACTTTTTTCTATGTAGTCCTAGCTCTCAGAAGCTCCAAACTAACAAAGCCCTTTTGTATTTGTGACTTGAAGTTCATATTTGAAAAAAATATAATGGTATGAATTGTATCAAATGATTGCAGATTTGTCCGTGGTAGAGTCAATTGACAATGAGTGGTTCTACTTCTGTCCAATAGATAGGAAGTACCAAAATGGGCAGCGATTGAACAGAGCAACAGAACGAGGATACTGGAAAGCTACTGGTAAAGATAGAAACATAGCTACTAGAAAGGGGGCGAAGATTGGGATGAAGAAGACTTTGGTATACTACATTGGACGAGCTCCTGATGGGAAGAGGACTAATTGGGTGATTCATGAATATCGTGCAACTGGCAAGTCATTGGATGGTTCACACCCTGGACAGGTAGGGACTGAAATCTCTCTCCGCTCTTCAATTTAAACGTCTTTTTCATGTACCTTGGTTTTGAGATTTTTTTAAGTTGTAGTTTGAAAAAGGTTTCGTTTTTCCGTATGTGAAATTATAGGTTTAATCTAATCTACTTGAAGGTAGAGTGTTATATCTGGCTGTCTCTTAGCTCAGAGAAATGACATCTTAAGGTGACATTTAATCAATAGCGTTTACTTAAATGGAGTGACATTTGACTGGCCAGTTTAGTTATAGTTAGTCCTCTTATCTTCTGTTAGGAACCACAAAGTATTGGGTGGACCAACTTTTGCATTCCATTCGCATGGGCACAGTTCCTACAGAAGGCAAAGTTATTTTATAATCCATAATCTTATCCAATCTTGCTTATTTGACTTATTAGACCTATCAGTAAGATTATTCCTGTCCTATGTATCCTCTTGCACTTAAACTTTTGCCTTATGAAGATGTAATTTTATGGGGATAAAGTTATGTTTGTCCTCTGCTAATTGTATGCTATCTATGACAATCAAATATCACTTAATGAGTGAAAAGGGGGATCATGGAGTTCCAAATTTACTTTATCCTGTCTTTTTTTCCAAGTTATCTTCAGTATCAAGTTGATGACGTTTTAAATTACCAAATTTATCATCATCAGCAAGTGCGTTGAAGAACAACCAGATTAGAAATATGGGATCTTGAACAAAATGGAAAGATTATTTATGATATATGATTGTGATAGGGTTTTGTGAAGCCTTAGATCATGTATGAATTAGAAGTTTTGAATTGCTGGAATAATCTATGATACATTAGGGGCATAATTCATGGTTCAATAAATGTATTTTCTTGAGTGTCTAACTCCACTATGTATTGAAGTGTCACATATGTACCATACCAGGAGTAGCTCTACTAGATATTGGCTTCTCTTCTGTATATGGTTGAACGTTTTTGCACTAGATTGTCTGTTGATGATGTTTGATTTTGACATGGTGAATCCTATTAGTAGGTCACATATGAATCACAGTTTTTGAATTGCTAGAATGTTTTTTTTTGTTTGGATAAATCGGATTACTTGAATTGATAGCACACCAAGATAGCGTCAGAAGCATATCCTAATTGGGTGTTTGGCTCTACCACAATTATCTATCTAGCTCCCAACTATCTAGCTACCATATTTGGTGCATCAAGTTGATAGATGTAAAACTAGATCCTTTGTTACAACTGCAAAAAAGAAAAGGAACTTCTTGAGCATCTAAGTCCATTACTGCATATGATTGTATGTCTTTTTGTGTAATAAGAGCTTCATTAGATGTTCGATTGGCATTTCTTGTTTGAAAAGTCGCACTTCTAGATTCTTTTCTGAAAATAACCGTTTGTAATGCCATTGATTTAATTACACAATTTCCGGTTGTCTGCAAGTACACAAACTAGTAACAACCAAACACTTAACTTGAGATGTCCCAGTCAACAACTGCTAATTAGATCACCAATGTTAGTTTAATGATTAATAGCTTATGTTTCTACTCTTTTGTGATGTAGCCATGTAACTTGGAACATATTGCTAAACATTTTCCTGGTGCAGGGAGCCTTTGTGCTTTGTCGTCTCTTTAAGAAGACTGAATTGAAGCAAGATGAAAATGTTGAAAGCTCATACTTGGATGAAGTTGAACAGCTTGTTTCTTCTCCTGCTGTTGGAAAATCACCTACTGATGATGGATTATCAGAGGCAGTGGCCCAATTTCCAATCATGGAAAGTGATAGTAATAAAAGCAATCCACCAAAAACCTCTGGCGGCGAAACTCATGGCACAAGATTACCTATTGATAGTCATGGCAATAGTTGCACTGCTGATAATACTGAAGATCAAATGTTGGAGATAACATCAGTACCAGTAAGTAGAGCAATTGCAGTTTCTATCCTTTTCGTAAATATTGAGTTATTCATTGCAGACAATTGGTTAAACTAATATTCTAATTATTTCTTTGCTTCATATTTTAGCCAGATGCTGAGTTAGAGAAATTGTTGGAAATCTTTTGTGACCCTTCACCAGAGCCTCTTGATTGGAATATCTTCTCCCAAGTGGAGTTTGGATCTTCTTACTTAGATGCTCCCATGATCAATGAGATCAGCTGTGATCAAAAGGATGTCCAGTTTCAGAACGGAATAAATGCTCTAGATACTAATGAGTTTTTTAATTCAGTTCCTGTCAGCTCTGACGAGCTTTCCTATGAAGATTCTGGACTGGAATTGAGGTCCGTCCGGTTTGCCTCAAACAGTAATAACACTATAACAAGGGCATCAGTCAAGGACTCTGGATGGTTTAGTGAGTCGAAGGCACAAGTTACACAAGAGCCAGTAAGTGGAACTCAAGACATCAGTTACTTGAAATTTATCTGTTTTTCCCCCCAGAAAACTGATCTTCTGTTGCTATTCTTTTTGACCCAGGTTGGGACAGATTTATTTGAACCCGAGCTGCTGTTGGGAAATTGTGGAGAGACTGCAGTAATGGGAGAGGTTAGTTCTTTGGCAACCACAGTGGAAGAGGCGTTTGCAACACCTTGTGTTAGCAATGATCACTCAATGGGGAATCTGGATTTCCTTAACAATGGTTACCCTGGAGAGGTTATTTTGTCTGCTGGTTCTGGTGGAATGCAGATCCACAGCTCACTAAACTTTGATGAATCGAGCGGTTATAGCAATATAGGCACTGATTCTGGTTTTGGACCAGGAATAACACTAAGGACTCGGCAGATGCAGAATCAACCTGATTCTGGAACGCAAGGAACTACTGTTAGAAGAATACGTTACCAAGTGAAACTTCAAGCTGGAAGAGTCGAGTGTCGCATGCCTACTGATTCTGCTCACAGTGGAGCAAATCATAAAGAACTGTTGACTGTGTCTGAGGTAAGTCTCCCTAATCCCTCACGAAAAAAGGCTAAAAGGTAACACATTGACATATATTTAATAATTGGCATGTGCAGATTGAAAAATTCACCAGTGAAAATAGTTCTACTCCGGGTGCTGCTATTTCTGGTGATGAGACACAAGATACCACGTGCAAAGAGTTTAAAGAGGATGGTCGAGTTGCTCAATACTTGAGTGCAAATGCGAAGGATACAGATCATTTTCCAGTTGATGGAGATTCAAAGAGAGCAGCATTGTGTCCGTTTTCATTAAGTTTCTACATATCCAAGGTGCTCGTGGTTGTAAGTGTACTCGTAGTCTTCTTAGGTCTTTGGGGATATGCTTTAAGCTGAGATAGTCTGCATCCAAATGTAGTTTTGTAAATAAGGTCTCGATGGATAATATAGGTGGCTTATATGTTTTGTTGATTTTCAATCTGCTTTTTTATTATAGCAGAGGAGCTCGAGTTGAGGCAACTTGGAAGTTACTAGATTATATTTTACCATTGGCTTGTGATGTCATAGTGTGTCTGGAGATCCAGTTGATTTAGACTTTATCCGAAGATTTAAATTTGGCATTTTGACTTCACTTTCTTGATCTACCCTCCCTCAAGAATATGACCTCTCCTTTGGCTGGCTCTACTCAAGAAATGACCATAAGTTGGAGCTAATGAAACCGTTATAGTCCTGTTTTGTCCTCAAACGGCTTTGAGAATGGTATACTTAGTTTATTTTTTATATTTCATTTGAAGTTTTGGGTTGATGTCACTGTTTACTCTTTAACTTTCCAAGTATGAATTGTGTGTAGTCGCATAGCTTAAATGAGAATGGTATCCGTGGTGGAGCCAGGATTTTCAAGAGGATTCTAAATATGAAATGATAAATATAATTAGAAGCTAAGAGATTTAACATCTAATATATACTTCGTCTGTTCTCATTCTCACGACATGTTTTCACTCTCACTTTTACCTCATTCTTACAATATTTTGCCCTCATCTATTGCACACCTCTCTCATGCTCTCTTCTTTCAATTACTAACATATTTTTACTTCTCTATTATATTAAAAATAGATGTTCATTTTTACTTGTTCAATTTGAAAAATTAAGAGATAATTTATTATTTTATACTTGTTTAGCCTTATTAATAATACTATTCATTTTCTATCTAACATTTAGATGACTTAGAATAATTAGGAGTGATATTATAAAATTATTATTTTATTTATTACTTCTTAAGAAGTGTGTCAAATCAAACATAAACAAGTAAACATGGACAAAGAGAGTATATAAAAGTTTGACCTTCTATATTCAATACTCCCTCCGTTCACTTCTACTTGTCCTCTATTTACTTTACTTAGAAATAATAAATGAAGTGTATAATTTACCATTATACCCATATTAATTGGTGCATAATTTTAATGAACTTGAAAAATTATTTGAAATGAGTAATTAATACTATGGGTAAAACAGGAAAAAAGGAATTGTCTTATCTTGATATGCTAAAAGTAACAAGTAAAAGTAAAAATCTATTTTTAGTATAGTAGACAAGTAAAAGTGAACGGAGAGGGAATAATTTTTTGACCAAGGGGTTTGAATGAACCCCGCACCTAGCTTCGCACATTAATGGTCTCTAATACAATCAAACCTCTCTATAGTGGCAGCGTTTGTCCGAGAATTTCATAGCCGCTATAGTGATGTGTTGCTATATATGTATACTGACATTTCATGTTTGGATCTCATTTAGCCGTTATAAACGAAAGTATGCCATGAATTATTTTTCTGTACTTTTTATGCTATAAACGAAAATAATATACTTGTTAATTTTAAAATTTTAATTGATTTTCATATCTCATTAATAAAAAATTAAGACTAATAAATTATAAATAAATTCATGTCTAGTTATACCATACCGATAAAGAATTGAAATCTAAGGAATATATGCATTTAAAATTAATTGAGAATTTAAATACAATTTCAAGTTTGACGTAAGAATTCTACAATTGTAGGTTGTTTCGTAAATTCCAATCTCTTAGCGATAATATAATGCTTGAATTGACGAAGAATTCCAAATTTTCAGAAAAAGAGAATTCAATAGTTTTTCCTTGAAGGTTGTCTAAGAATTTAACCATTGACTCTTTTATCTCAACTCAAATAGCAATAGGTTGAAGCTCTTCATCAACACTTTCGTTGTCACCTTATGTATCCGTTGTCTCTTGTCCTTAGAGCAAGGTTGTGCTTTGAGAACAATAACTTGTTGTCACACTAATTGGATATTACTGTTATGATAATCATTAATTGTCCTAAAATTCTTTTGATCATGTGTTCAATTGACTTTTTTAGACAAATATTGATCTTTAAGTATCATTACTTGTTCTAAAATTCTTTTGATCATGTGTTCAATTGATGGAGGTTCTCATATGATGCATTAAAGTGTTATTATAATGTTTAAATATTATCAAATCTTTTTATTTATTTTATTTTATTTATTTATGGCTATTTTAGACAAATATTGGCCTTTTAAGTACCATTACTTGTCCTAAAACTCTTTTGATCATGTGCTCATTGGATGGGGACTCTCATATGATGTATTAAATTGATATTATAATATTTAAATAGTATCTTTTTATTTATTTTATTTTATTTATTTATGAGTTTTTTAGATAAATATTGGCATTTTAGTATCATTACTTGACCTAAAACTCTTTTGATCGTGTGTTCAATGAATGGGGTCTCTCATATGATGTATTAAAGTGTTATTATAATATTTAAATAGTGGCATGTCCTATTATTTATTTTGTAATTTTTAGACAAATATTGTCCTTGGTCTATATATAACATATGGCAAATTATTGAGCATACATGAAGTCGAGCCTAAACGATAACTGTTAGCTATCGACGACGGTCGATTTATGATATACCTATTCACGGTCCCTTAAATTTGTGCAATATGGGATTTGGGGTTTGTTGTTTCATTTCTTTTATTTTTTTTATTTGTTACACTCTTCGTCATCACTATCAGGATCATCATGTCACCTTGATCTTAAAAATTCAATTCTAGCATTTTGAGACCTCTTCCCATTCACCCATGTAATCATCACCTATTATAATATATTCTACAATCGAGGTGTAATAAATCTATAATAAACTATTGCTATTTTCTATGACTGTAATCGACGTCATAATATGTTGTTCGGACTGATTTTCTGATGAAAAGTCGAAATTTTCGCCGGAAACGGAATCTGAAAAGTGAACAAATCGAAAGCTTTTGAAGGAAAATATTTATTTTTTAATTATTTTTCGGAATAATTAAATGGAGGGAAATATTAAATTTTCTATTTTTGTAAGTAACTAAAATTTGGGGGTTGGGGGCTAAAATATTTTTTAAAAAACTTTAGGGTTAGATTTGAACGCAATAAAAACTAACATTATTGACCTAATAATAGGTTATCTTTTAACCAATACTTTGAGACTTATGACTTTTTTACCAATATAAGTCATCAAAATGAATTTTTGGCAAAGAGCCCCAGTTACTGAATATTTTATTTATAAAAATTATAACTTTTAGTTTACTATTTATATGGTTTTTAATTATATAAAGTGTTTAACTTATTAGTATTAAACATATTATCCTAAAGAGCAAATATTCATGGAAGAACAAAAGGTAATCAGTGACAAAAGAATGTGAATTTAAAAAAGAATAGGCATCAGTTCTAACAGTTGGATATCCCATTATCCCTATTATTAAAAAATTTCAGTCAACGCAATTTTGAGTTCATATTACTAGTGTAAACAAGGATTAAATGAACCATCAAGAACAAAATCACATACAAAAACTGGCAAAAATGTTCTTATTTC
The DNA here is from genome assembly GCA_029783415.1 of Anisodus acutangulus. Lineage (NCBI taxonomy): Eukaryota > Viridiplantae > Streptophyta > Magnoliopsida > Solanales > Solanaceae > Anisodus > Anisodus acutangulus. Next base: position 9,225,826 of record CM056494.1, read on the forward strand.
CCCACTTTTTACCCATATCGCTTTTATGCTTCAGCCTACTGTATTCAGTTCAAGGCAGCTACTTTGATCAAGAATTTGCCAAACAAGTACTGAGCTCAGCAAGGGAAGATAAAGATTGGTTAGTATCCATAAGAAGGAAAATTCATGAATACCCAGAACTCAGATTTCAAGAATATAATACAAGTGCGCTCATTCGTAGTGAACTGGATAAGCTTGGAGTTTATTATGAATACCCTTTTGCTAAAACTGGTATTGTTGCTCAAATTGGCAATGGTTCTCTACCTGTTGTTGCTTTGCGAGCTGATATGGATGCCCTTCCTATGCAGGTTTGTCCTATATCCTTAGCAATGTTTTGCAGACACAAATATTGTTTTACTATCAACCAACCAACCAACTATATTCCAATCTCTGATTAGTTGGATCAGTTGTACTCCCTCCATCCCAAGTTAGTTATGTTTTGTTTCTCCATGTAAACTTTGACCAATATTTTAATATCTAGTTTTTGCATCAAATTGACATGAGAAAAGTTGCAACCTAACGTGCAGTACTTTTTGTATTAGTTTTGAATATCTGAAGTTTAATTGTAAAATATTGAACTGATCTAATTTAATTTTAGCTTTAAAGATTAGTCAAATTGACTCTCGAGAAACGAAACATGATAACGACTCCCTCTGTTTTAATTTGTTTGTCTTATTTTTCTTTTTAGTCTGTTTCAAAAAGAATGTCTTTCTCCTAGTTTGGCAACTATTTAATTCCAACATCCCACATGACATGTTAATCCACAAGATTAAAGGGAATTTTGGTACATTATACATATATATTTAGTTTAAGACTATAAGATTCAAAAATCTTTTTTTAATTTCTTAAACTTCATGTCAAGTCAAACTAAGACAAACAAATTCAAACATAGGGAGCCTCTGCCCCTGGTTGGGTCCATTGTATGAATCTTCTGTATCAAATCCAAAGGATTCCATATATTGTTTTTACAGTGGTCGTCAACATATTACAGTCCTCCAACTATATTTGGATTTGTGACCGGCTATGCTTTGTGAAGCTTATATAGATGGAGTTGGAAAGAAAGATTCTTAGTACTATGCATATTTAAGTGTGAAGTGTCTCTGATATTGATCTCAAGTGAATATTATAACCAATAGGAACTCGTAGAATGGGAACATAAAAGCAAAGTCAATGGCAAAATGCATGGATGTGGACACGATGCTCATACGGCAATGCTTCTTGGCGCTGCTAAGTTGCTGAATGAACGGAAGGAAAAACTTAATGTGAGTGTTTAGATGTTTGGTTTAAAGTAACTTTTCCCTCTTCACTAGTACTGATTCGTTTGGAATGTAACTTGTGCTTGTGTGATTCTGCAACAAAAGATTCTTTGTACAATGTTGACTAGTAACCAGATTGACTTGTTCTCAGAAGTAATACTATTAGGTTTCAATATAGTGATTATGTTGATCATCATCTCCGTTGTGCTTCGACTTCTTATCTATGTTTGCATGTAAGCTGGGCCTTTGGAGCTTATTACAAAAGGAGGCATTTCTTACACAAAGATGACTGTAGACGATAAAATTCCTTGATGGAGGGGATATTATGTGTACTTTGTCGAGCTAGTGAAAGTATAGACTCAATATGAATAGACCAACAAGATTATTTTTTGGATTGTTAACAAGATAACTTATTATTTTCTTACAGATTTTGTTCATTAGTTCTACTTCTCTTGTTTGATAAAATAATATAGAACATTTACCGAGAGCTTCTTATATGTTCATCTAGGACAGGTCAAAAAAATTAAATACTGCTTATATGATCTTGGCAGTCGATAAAACTTACAGTTTTCTGAGCTATCTCAATGTCTGTGCAAGATAACTTAAAACGCTGGGTGAACTGCTCAGTCCTTCCCTACACAATTGTCTCTGCACTCTGAAGCAGTGTTTGATCTTCACATAAATTTATCCCCAAATAGCATATATTTAATAGGCGAAGTTAAAGAAATACAGACGCTAGCTATTGTTTAGGGTGAAAGACTGGAAATTTTCCATCTACATACTATGGTATACCATTTGGGCCCAATTATAAGAATCCTGCCGGCTATTCTGTTGGACAGAGACTATGCTAAACTTAGAGATTTTCTCTTCTTTGAAAATATCCTTGAATCTGCTGGCATTCCAAATCAGGAATTTGAAAAACAGCTAGTTGTTTCCAGACACGGCTGAGAGCAGAATAATACTTTGTTACTGACATATCACCTTGGGGGAGACTATGAAGAGCACATCTAGTCAAAAAAGGTTAAGACAGCATATTTATTGTCTTAATATGTCTCCTTTGGAACAGTCCATACTTCATAGCAGTGCTATAAGAAAACGACGTGACCATATTCTTCTTTGATCCTCAAGATCTGACATTTGGATCATCCTTCTGTGGAGGATTAGTAGTGCCCACCTAATCATCTTTTACAAGTGCCATTTTGACCATTTCTTGGATTTCTTTATGTATAGCTGCATATGTTTCATCTTGCCATATATCCATCGGAACATTCAGTTTTGAGCCACACTCATTGTTTACTTGTCAGTCTGCAGTTGTCTGAATGATACTATTATGTTTTTCTTTTCAACTTCATAAGAATGCATTTGTCACGTGACACTCCTAAAGCAAATTCACCTAATCTGCTTTGTCTCTTGTGTGGAATCATTCATATCTCATTTTTGCTAAAGTTGATGTTATTGTAATTTTGTTTGTAAACCACCAAGGGAACCGTGAGACTTGTTTTCCAACCTGCGGAGGAAGGAGGAGCTGGTGCATATCATATGATAAGGGAAGGAGCAGTAGGTGGTGCAGAAGCTATATTTGGTATGCATGTTGATTTTAAAAGACCTACAGGGAGCGTGGGTACTAGTTCAGGACCCATTTTAGCTGCTGTTTCCTTCTTTGAAGCAAAAATAGAAGGAAAAGGTGGGCATGCTGCACAACCCCACAAAACTGTGGATCCAGTACTTGCTGCATCATTTGCAGTTGTGGCATTGCAACAGCTCATTTCAAGAGAAGTAGATCCTCTTCATAGTCAAGTATGTACCCTAATCTCAATTTCCATCCAATCCTTTTGTCTTCTATTTTGCTTCAAGATGTTTACCTCATAAGAAGTATACATTTTGGTACATGTATTCTCTTTAAGAACAATTCTTGTTTTGAACAGCTCATTTATTTTGAGGTGGAAGCAGTATAGTTTTTGAGACCTCAAGCCTCATTAATTGTTAAGCTGACTGTGAATGAATTGCTCGCTTCTGCCTGAAGGTTCTTTCTGTTACTTATGTCAGAGGTGGATCAGCATCAAATGTAATTCCACCTTATGTTGAATTTGGGGGAACTCTGAGAAGTGTTACAACTGAAGGCTTGCTTCAACTTCAAACGAGGGTAAAAGAGGTACTACATGAACCTTGACTTTGTCACTACCAACATCTGCAAATTAGATTAGCTGGCTGTTTCCTTTAACATGTAGTTTGTATTACAAAATTTAGTGATTTTTTGAGTGATGTTTAATTGCGCCTTAAACTGATGGCCTTCTTAGCCATTGGGTATGGGTTACGTGAACCTATGTAATGAACTAACAAGATTAAGGTTGATTCTTGAACACGTATCAAAACCCTTTTTCCTTGATGAACATGTAAGTGTCAGCTGAATGGATGACATAACTAGTGGTGTTCTTGCAGTTTGCTCATGAAGATTCCATTTGATGTAACTCTAGCATTCATAAGATCACCTTTCCCTGCTTTGCTTCTCTTTCTTTTTCATAATCAATTTTGTTCCTCTCCTCAGAAGGTTATTATTTTTACTATTGAATCCTGTATTTCTCGATATATTGTCGCAGTAGATGCTAATTATCTTCAGTGTCAAGTGTCAACCAATTTGCTACAGGTTCTTTCCGATGAGAACAGAACCTAGATTTCTCGTAGTAATTTTGTGCATTTGTAACACACATTTATGTGGAGCCTGCAGGTAATTGAAGGACAGGCAGCTGTGCATAGGTGTAAGGCGTACATTGACATGAAAGAGGAGGATTTCCCAGCATATCCAGCTTGCACAAATGATGAGCGTTTACATCAACATGTAGAGAGGGTTTGCAAACTCGTGCTTGGTCCTGAGAACATCGGGGAAATTGAAAAGGTTATGGCAGGTGAGGACTTTGCCTTCTACCAACAAGTGATTCCTGGAGCTATCTTTCAAATAGGGATCAGAAATGAAAAAGTGGGCTCTACCCACGCCCCACACTCCCCTCATTTCTTTCTCGATGAGGATGTCCTGCCAATTGGAGCAGCATTGCACACAGCCATAGCAGAGATGTATCTGAACGATTACCAACATTCTACTGCAGTTTAGATGGTATATTGTTGTTGTTGGTCTCTCGAGTTGCATTAACGTTCGAATCACTTGTATATAATACGACATAAATAAGCAAATCTAATACGGTGATGACCATCTGCTTATGTGGCCTATCTCCATATTCTTGATTGCCATGGTAGCTCTTGTGCTCTTTAAAATTTCTCTTATGCAACAAGGCATCAAGCAAGTAGCTAACTATGCAGACCCAAACGCACTTGCAAAAAATAATGACAATAGTCTGAACACTATTTATGCAATATCTAGTGTCATTACTTTCTTTTGTGGCAATTTGGTAAGATAGGTGTGGTGAAATGTCTTTATGTTATCAACTCATGCAAACACCACCCTTTGTGAATTTCAACCAAGGTACTAGTAGGCAGAAGTGGATCCTTCAAGTTCTAATAACTGGGTTCAAAATTTTATACTTGTGAATTTCTTGAGGCATATACAAAATTCGGGTCAAAGCTACTATGTTTGGCCGAACACGTATATATATTCTCTACATCTGCCCTGTAACTAGGCAAAAGAATTTTCTCTATTCTTTTCTGTTGCTGTTTTTTTTCTTTTAACCCTAGAGAGGGGGCAGGGGTTTGAATTTGGAATGGGAAGAGCCCATGTGAGACCAACTTTGGAGCATATTAAAATCTTTACACTCAAATGATTAGCACTTTAGCATCCCTAAAGTTTGATACAACCCATTTTTGTTCTACTTACGAAGTTGTATTGCATACAGTTACGTATAAATGCTTTTCTTTGCTGACTCATCAGCACAGGATCCTTCAAATCATATGACAAGATACCAATGAAATTAAAGATACGACTGAATTCAAGACTCTTTGAGGTTGTTTATACATGAAACCTGACAGTGTGAAGATTTTTCTACAAATTATGTTATCAGTCAATTTAACTTCTGATAATATGTTAGTTTATATTTACCAAATAACCAATTTATACTTATCAATAATTACTTAATTCATTACCTGATTGTGTTGATATTTTTTTTACACCATAAGTGGCACAAAACTTGAACTCTTTCATTTATACTGATATACATGCCAATTTGTGCGCCTCGACCAATTTTACAAGACCAGTTAATTTTGTCCATCATTACTAGAACAAATGAGAAAAAATCACCTAATAATTTTGCTTCCGCCTAGATTTGAACCTAAAAAGTCATGATTCTCTACCTACTTTCATTGAGCATAGAACTTAAACTCTTCCTATAAGATTATTCTCTCTACTTTCTCTTTGCTATTAATATTCTTTATGTCCATAAATTTGGGTATCCCCTGCTTTGTGGAATCCCCTTTCTCCTTTCCCTCCTCGCTGAATACAGTTCAACTAATGTATAAAAAGGAGGAATTAAATAAGATTATACTTATGAGGTACCCTTTATTCAGTTAGTTCCCCTGCATGTGCTCTGCCATCCTATGACTGTAGTTTGATTCTCCTCGTTTTTTCAGAATATAAATGCTTGGTAGTTAGTTTCTCCTGACTACTCATAAGCAGAGCTCATCAGCAAAGACAATGGGTGCAGAAGCCAAACAAGTTATTCATATTTTCCTTTCTTGAATTTCTTTCATTTGGTGAACTGAAATATTGAACGGAATAGAGTATGAGGAAATATTCACATAAGGATATTATGTTTTGTTAGGAGCTCGCTAAGGAAGAACCGAAAACAGAGGAAAAGCAGGACGATAACACAGACGAGAATGATAGAATAATAATTATTAATATTGTATATAGACTTGCATTGTATAGGATGTGCCAAGAAGATTGAGAGGACCATTTCAAAGATTCGAGGTTTTTATCCTACACTATTCACTTTGCTTGTGATGTCTAGTATGTTTGCATGCACCTTGACTATTCCATTGTGTTTTTGCGTCTTTTTCTTCTAACGTTATACATATGAGAAAAGCATTAAATTTATATTCAAATGGAGCAGGGGTTGAGAGAGTGATGATAGATATGACGCAAAACCAAATGACAATAAAAGGAGTAATAGAACCACAAGTAGTGTGCGCCAGGATTGTTAAGAAAACAAACAGACTAGCAAAAGTACAAGCTGAGGGTGAACCTCTTCCTGAATTTGTTGCTTCACGGGTAATCTTTATCCTCCTACAGTATAATTTCTTGCTGAAGAATATACTCCACAAAATACCATAAATGTAAATGTTTGATCCTTGTTTTAATACCTTCTCAGGTTAGCAGGTTAACGGCAGTTGAGCTTATTGTCAACATGCATTGTGAGGCATGTGCCAAACAACTTAAAAGAATGATTCTAAAAATGAGAGGTATACAAACGAGTTATTTAATATCAGTTAGCCAGATTTTAAGTACACGGATCCAGAATTTTTAAGTTAGTAGATGTGAATTTCACGATAAGTATAACCTGATTTTGCACTTAATTAAGTGATCCACAAATTAGTAAGGATCATGGTAAGTGCTATACTTTATTTACATGCTCATAATAGTTTAACCAACTCCCTATAAGATTAAACACTTTCTTCCTCAATTTATCAAATCATACCATGCATGAAAATATAATAGGAGACCAACTGTTATTAACTAAAGGATATATAGCACTACTAATAATCTTTTTTGTGATTAATTTAGGGGTGAGAACGGCGGAAACATATCTGAGCTTAGGGAAAGCAATAGTAACAGGAAGCATGGACGCCAACAAGCTCATCGACTATGTCTACAGGTGAACCAAAAAGCAAGCCAAAATTGTCCTTCAACCTGAACCGCGGAAGCATATGGAAGAACCAATGAGTGAAGATCCAGATCCAAATCAAGATGAAGAAGCTAAGAAACCAGAAGAAGAAGAAAAGAAAGAAGGTGGCGAAGACAGTAATGAGGCTTGGGAAGGAGAAGAAATCATCCAAGCCGGAGATGAACAAATCATCAATAAGATGAAGTATTATTGCGAGCCACTTTATGTCATTGAAAGAATCCCACCTCCTCAGCTCTTCTCTGATGAAAACCCTAATGCGTGTTGCATAACATAACTGTTGAAGTGTGTGACCATTTCATTTAAAAGCTTAAGCCGTTAGAGATACCACATTTTTATTTTCTTAACTATTTTCTCAACAGTTGGGGCCCTCTGAATTTTGTGATATCGTGGGATGAGACTAACTCATAAGATATTTGGTGGATGACCAACTCCTATGTTCCTTGCATTTTATATCAGCCAAACAATTCCATCTTCCCAATTTGATTTTGCGGAACAGGGGTTCAACAGATGATGATGCCAGAGGAAAAGATCAACGGAATTTATATATAACCTTTCAGTAACATCTACATGTACTTCAATGATAGCATAAGGGGAAAACATTTCAATGTTAAATCTTGTTCGTTTGCAATCGTTGTATCAGTTTTCTGGATTTAAAAGCAAACAGCTGTTACCTTAAAGGGTGTCAATGGTCAAAAGAAAATGAAATTTAAATGATTGTGTTCATTTTATGCGGATCTTGATTATTTTGTACATACTATAATCAGCTAGAAAATGAAGTCATAACTTCAGCTGGAAACTACAACAAAAAGTATAAGAGGAGGAAATTTTTGCAAAGGCAGATTATGTTGCAAATTTCCGAACACATTTATTACGATGGCCCGCTCAATCGATAGCTGTGTGACAAAATCACAGATAGGCAGATATAAAATTTCCTTATACTAACAGTGTACAATTTCCTAACACATTTATTACATGGCCCGATCGATCGTTGGCTGTGTGACAAAACCACACTTAGGTCGATGTAAAAGTTCTTTATGGTGACGGTATATCTAACTTGAACTCACATATAAATACTAGTATTAGCTTCGTTTCTTGAAAAGTTCCAAACAGTGTTCCTGGTCTAAATTCCGGCTCCAAAATTTGTTGTAATATTCTGGATACGTGAAATCCCGATAAATAGTTGGAGATCCATCTTCGGTTAAGGTTTTTGGAGCGCTAATTATGGAATTATCACAGGGACAGAGGAAAGAAGCCACGGACATCCTTGCTTTGTCTGAATTTACAATAGCTCTATGCCATACACTTTTGTATTTTCCATTACTCAATGACTGTGTGCAATGGCGGATTCAACATTTGTTGGAAATTTGCCTTTGGCGGGAGTTGCGACCGACCAACTTTAACGGCTTAAACACTAGTGTTACGTATGTTGGAGAATCCGGTTCTTCACACATGCATGATCTACTAAGTACGTAGATAACCGTAGGGCCAAGAATCGTCAAATTTCATTGAGAAATGAAAGAGATATTGGTCCACGAAGTAAGGTGTTTGAAGCATGGAAAGTGTGGTATTGTGTTCAATTCTCCCTCATCGGTAGAGGAAGAAAGAATTGTTGTGTATATAAGACTCGAAATTGGTTTGGGACCCCAAGGGGTATCCCATGTGTTTAAAGGAGGGAGGACCTAGATGTGCTTCGGTTCAAGGAAAGACCACACGCGCGCCTCCGCCGCCCGTCAGGTTCCGAGTTACGGGTCGTGGGCTGTGGGCTGTGGGCCTTCTGATATTATCTTTTTGGGCCAGAGAACTTTTCCAGAAGTACAGTTTGATCCCAGAAGTTCCAGATGTACAGTTCGGACCAGAATTCTTTCAGATGTACAGTTTGGTCCCTGAAGTTTCGAGCGTCGAATTTGGGACAATCAGTGAACGCCAAGCTCTCAATTCACCATTTATTTTGGCTGAATTACTCCTCCTATAATGGCCAAATCCGTTGGTCTTTCACCATTTATGTTGGTGACTTTACTACCTCCATAATGGCCATTATTTGGCTATTATGGAGGCGATTTTCAGCCCTCCATCACCTATATAAACACCCCTTACACCATTGTTGAGCACTAAGAACACACATATAATATACACGAAATTGAAGCTTACACAAGCGAAAGTTTTCTTCTTCCTACAACTTCCAAGGCATCATTTCGTTACTCAATATTCTTCACGGTAGCTCTTGAGTTTCCTTTGCTCAAGTGTTACATTTCTGTTTTATCTTGGGAGACAAATTGTCCAGACGTATAAAGGATACATACGGGCAATATTGTCTTAAGGACGAGTGCCACACTCGACTCAAAGAAACCAGTTTCCATTTTTCCGTCTTCAACAAAATTGTAATTTCAGTTTTGTGGATCTATTGTAATTTTCAGATTACTAGTTGAATTATTGAATATTTGTTTAGCCTTTCGAATACTTGTAATAGTTATATACTTCCCGTACTGCTTTATAAAGTACCATAGAGCAAAAATACCCAACAACTTAAGACAATATTTGTATAGTATTACTATTAGTGTTCGAAAGATGTCGGTCAAAAGTTGTGTGACCAAATCGGGATATGGAAATGGTTTTCTGGCAGAAGAGAGTGATGATGATGAACGTATTCATAGTGTCACCGCTACCAAGACTGGTGGGAACAAGCGCGCACGAGAGCCTGAGGATGTCAACTGGGACAAGAGGAGAAGACTGAAGATGTACTTCTATCTTGCAGCAGAAGGCCTGTATCTATCCCAGACAAAAGATCCGAATAATGGTAAGAAGGAACTGGACACTCAGTTTGATGAAGTGACTGAAGTGAGCCAGAATCCGAAATTGGGATAAGTAGATTTTCTTACTTGTCAAGAATAAAGATTAAATGAGGTCTGATTAAAAATTGATTAAAGTAAGAATACAAAATTTACCCTATATAATACAATGTAATTTTTTGCCGATCTATTAAATCCGCCCCTGCCTGTGTGAAGGATAAACACAAGTCTATCAAACATCACTGTATAGCTCGCAAGAGTATACTAGGAGTAATATTACTTTATGTTTATAAGTTCTGAACGCTAACTTTTTTACATTGTCAAGTTTAGTTGATCGTTGAAGTGTGTGATTGTGTAATCTGAAAGTTTAAGCTGTTAGAGAGAGTATAGTTTTTTTATTTAATTGTATCTTTAAGAGTTAAGACGGCTCGCAAGCCTGATACTTTTCTCATAGGTCAACCACGTGAAATTTTCTTTTGAAAATGAGCGGTGATGCGTCATAACCAAAGACCTCTGACTGCTCTAATACCATATTGAATTGTGCGTGACAATTAAGCTGCTAAAGAATTGATTTTATTTACTTAGTTATATCTTTAACATTGACCAACGGCTAAAGGTAACTAATTGTAACGTCTCATGTGACAACATGAAAAATATAGTAGTAACATGCTATAGCACGTTAAGTTACGGTAATGTAAATATCTTAAATCTTATTATGAAATAGAAGAGATGTTTTACCTCCAATTGATCACCAAGATTGATGACAAAGGCATTTGGCTGAGGTTTAACAGCTAACCATTTTCCATCCTTGAGTACTTGAAGGCCTGCTACTTGCAAGTCTTGAAGAAGAATCGTAAGGGCATTTGGATCTGTATGGGCTGGTAGCCCATAAGTGAGTTCAGGTTGTGGACACTGAGGGTAAAAATTGATAGCCATATGTTGACCTTGTTCGCCCAACACATTTTTTATACAATCTTTCTCAAGGCCTAGGCTCTCTGATATTGCTTCTTCCAATCTGTATCCTAGTTGTCGGACTTCCATGCAGTATCTGCTCACGATTTCCCTGGACCATTGAATAAATTAAAGGGAATACTTAGATTCTTCTTCCAATTTAAATGAGTAAAACCACAAGGAAAAATGGAATAGGATGAAAAACCGACACAATACACAAGTTGAAAGACCACAGCACGAAACCACTACAGTCAAACTTCTCTATAATAATATATTTTTTTCCAATATTTTTTACTAATATTATATAATATAACATGCTTAAAAAACATGACCGTTATTATGAAATGTTATAATAATAGATGATGAATGTTATAGAGAGAAATATCGAAGTAGTTTTAAGAAATTAAATAAAGTACTACTCTTTAAAAGGCAGAAAAATGTTCTCGAAATACGACCGATTGATAAAATTACATTATTTATCTTTAATAATATCTTTCATAGACCAAATCGAGATCAAATCCTAAAGTCGTTGTCTACTAGTGTGGTAATATTAACTGACAAAGGAAATCAATCATCCATCACATGATTTACTCTTCTGCTTACACAATGTGTATCTATCATCTATGTCACTATGATGCTGTCATGCCGAGGACCAGTTGAAAACTTTTTCTGTGTCTCACAAAATTGATAGAGCAGTACGTAATGTTTGAGACTTTTTTTTTATGTCAAAAAAGATGGATTCAAATACTACGTTATTGCGTCCACAAACTTTGAGTCCATTTTTTTATGATTTAAAAAAAAGTTTTATACTATTAATATTAATTGTGCGAGTCATAAAATAAAAAAATTTCATAAAAAAATATATCATATCAAACTTCATTTTGTAAGGCTTCTTTTCATTTCACGATGAATTTGAAGTTTGCAAATTCAAAAGTGTCAGATTCGGATTCACCAAGAAAAAATCTTCATATGATTTTGTAAGTTATGTGAGGTCAAAAGTAGTTTTTTTCATTTGTACAAGAATAAATATATTATTAAAACTAAAATAAAAGTATTACTAATTGAAAAAAAATCTTATATACTCCTATATGGAAAGCTATGAGGAGATTGCATCATCATCCTATGTCACCACTCACCCCCAACGTCATGGATATAATTTTATCAACAGCTGAGCAGCGGGTACTGGGTAGAGACTAGAGAGTAGATACAAAGACTGAGGCACAACAATCAAAAACAATTTGACAAAATATTCTACATATGGAATATTAGTAGAAATTTTTTCATACAGGTTAATTCTCTATGAGATGAGCAAATTAAAGTGTCATAACCGACTCATAGGAGCAAAATCCAATGAAATAGGGAAATATCTAATGTTTGTGTGATCAATGCTTTTAAGTTTTAGCTCTGTCTGTTTTTGGATTCTCTTACTAGATTGTACATGAATAACATGAGAGTCCTGAATTAAATGGAAGGACTAAAATTGGTAGATTAACAAGACCTAGCTATAACCTCTTAATAAAAAGGTCGGCACAGCCGTGTAGAATTGTATTCATCATTACCCGAATGAATTGAAAGGTAACTGGAGTAGGGATGAGAACGGATCGGATCTAGATCGGATCCTATCAGATCCAGATCCATTTTTCATATCTGGATTCAGATTCATTGTGCCATAAAAATCAGATTCATTGTCGGATCCACCGGATCCACGGATCGGATCTGGATCCACATGTAAAAAGTTTTACCTTGAATAATATTCCACCTGTTGAAACTTTTTTGACAAAATAAAATTCAAAACATAAATAAATATATCTATTATCAATACATAAATAATATCCATGAATATATCAATTGGCAATTGCATAGTTAGGACCGGTGAGTCTATGAATTATAAGGTCCTGCAGAACAATTTTAAGTGTGTTTATGTTAAATACATGTATTGATGAATCTTGATGCACTTCAATTTTTTTATTTGATTCGGATCAAGTATCTTCTGGCAACATGACTCAATGATGTGTGTCTATCAAGAAGTTGCATAATCAAGGAGTGAGATTAAGCATCAGTATCTCTAATTGTCAATGACTGTCAAGAGTTAGATTTGAATTTCATTTGTTTGAACTGCTCGGGATTATCTTTCTGTGAACTGTATTCTGAAGAAATTTTCTTACTGTGATTTGATAGTTCTTTAAAGTTTAAACCAATATAACAGACACAACAAATATATTTACCATGTTTAGCAAGTAGACTAGAATAATATTCCATATATTAATTATATGTATTATCAATACATAAATAATAGATATATTAATTAAAAAAAATGAATCCACGGGTCGAATTTGGACAGGATATGAATCTCAAATACAAGATCCAGATCCGATCCGTCAGAAATGGATTCGGGAATGATCCGGATCCGTGGAATCCAAATTTTAAAGATTCATATCCTATCAAACGGATCTGGATCCACCAAATTCGGATCGGATCTAGGATCCACTGCCATCTCAACACCGGAGATACAAATAGTTTTCTAAAATTTGACACAATCTAATTAGTGCTCTTACACCATCAAATTAGAGTTTTAACTTTTAAATTCATTGTTGGTGAGAAGTTCTCTTGGGACCATGACTATAGCTAGATATTATGTCCTCTCCTAGAATTACTGACACATGACAGCTAAAATCAAGGTGTACTTTACTGAATATATTACATCTTCCGGACATACTAAACAATAGTAGTAATAATTCACACATGTAGAAACAACTTAAATACATAACAAATAATTTACCCAGATACATGAAATAATTTTTGCATAAAAACAACTTAGATACAAGACAAACAAAAATACAGCTATTTAGATACGTGACAAACAAAAATACCACTAGGAAGATATGTCATATGTGACAAAAAAATACGTTTAAACAATTTAGATACGTGACAAATAAAAATACGATTAGTTAAATATATCATAGGTGACAAAAATAAATACGTTAAAACAACTTATGCATGTGACAAACACGTTTCATAAAGCATGACTGTGAACGATAAATAAACAACAAAAAACTGATTTGGCACATGTAAGGACAAAAAGAGTCCCAGTCAAGTCTTTAAAAAAATCTGGAATGAGCTACTGACTTTGTAGCTAATAAACTTTTGCAATAAGATATGGTTAATTCGTCGCTAAATAAGATTATCGAAGAAGTTTGTTGTTTAGCTATAAAATTAGTATGTCATTAGTTCATGTTTTTTAATAGTAATGGTATTTACACATGAAATCCTGATGAATGAACTATTTAATTACACTGGATTGAAATATAAAATTGATTAGCGTGAGGAATTTAATGGTGTTTACCTGAAAGAAGAGGGATTAGAAGGCCATTCAGGTGCGTATTTCTCCAAAGGATAACAGTGCAGCCTAAGATAATCTCTCCAATTATGAACAGTTTCCTTCTTCACATTAAAACTAGTGGATAATCTCATGGTCTTTGATGGATCATCTGAATACAACTTCATCTTCTCTTCCACAGGAAGCCTGAAAAACTCATGAGCTACCCCTAGCATTTCATCTATTACCTTCTTTGGTACACCATGGTTTATTACCTGATCATAAACAAGTTATATTAGAAAAAATTATGAAAAAGCCAAAACAAAAGGACTACTCCTATTACCTCCGTCCGAGGATATGTGACAAGCTAGTTCAGAGTACGAGGGTCGGTCAAATTAAATTACTAAATTTTTGATGTGAATTCTGACATAGATTTTTAAAGTTCTTTTAAAATAAAATTTTATTTATTTAAAAACTGCATAAAAGGAAATATTATAAATCATACTCCCTCCGTCCCATTTTAAGTGTCTTAATTTGACTTGGCATGAAGTTTAAGAAATAAAAGAATTGTTTTAAATTTTAGAGGACATGCAAAAAGATCTATTTTTGTAGTCTTAAATTAAAGATGTGTGTAGTCCTTTAAATCTTATGGTCTTAAATTTGTCAGGTAAGATGTTGGAATTGAAAAACTTACTAAATATAGAAAGAGACACTCTTTTTGGAACAGACCAAAAAGAAAAATAAGACACTAAAATTGGTACGGAAGGAGTATAATATTAAATAATTCAAAATATTTGAATTGTTTTTAACAAAAGTGTGGTTAAAGAAAACCTCTTTTACTAATTCGACACATAAATTGGAACGGTTAAGAGTCTCACATTGGACATAGGATATGGAATGGAAACATGAACTCCTTATATGCACTCGGACAATCCTCACCCTACAAGCTAACTTTTGGGGTTGAGTTAGGCCCAAGATCCATTCTTTACATGGTATCAAAGTCGGGCTCATTCCAATTATTTGTTCACCGATGTTGGGCCCCCAAATATATTATCCACGCTCCAGTTAACAAGGTCTGGGCGTGCGAGGAGTGTTACGAGTCCCACATCGAATATGGAATGAGAACATGGACTCCTTATATGGACTTGGACAATCCTTACCTTACAAGCTAGCTTTTGGGGCTGGGGCCTAACTCAACTCCAACAACTAACTTGTAGGATGAGGATTGTTCAATTCTATGTAATGAGTTCACCTTCTCATTCCATATTCAATGTGGGACTCTTAACAGGAACGAAAACATTATTTTATTAACTTCATACATTTGCTAGTGAAATGAAAAAAGGGAACCTGAAAAAACCCATAAAGACGACAAGCTTCGCCAATTTGATGAATGATAATGTTTCTGTCGCTGCAAGACATATCAATAACTGGAACAAAATCTTCGCAGTCGACAACTTCAGACAAACGAGGCCTTTGGGATTCAGGTCGAACATAGATTTCAGGGAGGGTTGATTAGTTGGTTCCATTGGAAAGAACATTTGTTCTTTTCATTATGTGAAGAACATAGCAAAAGAACTGTAGTTGAGAGCTAGAATGTGCTCGAGATGTCCATGTAGTTTCGGGGAAACTCAAGTTGTATATATAGGGGTCCTTGATTCTTCACATTTAATACTCCTTTTAAATAAATAGTCTACATTTACTTTTCATATTTACCGACCTGATTAAATTATTATACGACCGATGGAGGAATATATGCATGATCTGAAATACATTGTGCGATATATTTAGGGCACGCTGGAGTATAGATTACATCTATACCCGTCCTCTGTTTCTAAACTTGTTACTTACATTGATGCAGATTGGGTAGGATGTCCGGATACAAGACGATCCACCTCCGGGTATTGCGTCTTCCTTAGTGACAATTTAATCTCATGGTCCTCAAAAAGGCAGGCCACGGTATCACGCTCAAGTGCTGAAGCAGAATATCGTGATGTGGCCAATGTTGTATCTGACTCATGTTGGATTCAGAACCTGTTACTTGAACTTCATTGCCCTATTCCGACAGCAACAATAGTATACCGTGATAATGTTAGTGCAATCTATCTCTCAGGGAATCTCATCCACCATCAACGCACTAAACATATTGAGTTGGATATTCATTTTGTACGAGAGAAGGTGGCTCGCGGACAAGTGCGGGTGCTACATGTCCCAACGCGTCATCAAATCGCAGATATCTTCACAAAAGGACTTCCGCTGATATTATTTGAAGATTTTAGGGACAGTCTCAGCATTCACCGCCCTCCAGCTTCGACTGCGGGGGAGTGTTAGAATATTATGTAAATCATATTATTATTATGTATTAATGTAGTATCATTTTGTATATGGTAGGTAGTAAAATATTAATTAGGAATATTATGTTAATTAGGTAGAAGATTATTAGGGATTGATTAGGAAAATTAGGCATGATTTACTCTTCCTAATTACATGTATATGATGTATATATTGTTCCCTTTAAGGATGAATACATTGAGGAAAATACTTTCAAAGTCTTACAAAAATCTTATTTTTTTTCTTAAATATCATATCGAGTCAACTGATGTTTGTGATAAAGATATAGATATTCGATCTAACTCAACCCCAATAGCTAGCTCATTGTGATGATTGATCACTATATAAAGAGATAAATAGCACCTTAACCTACCGATGTCCAACACCTTTTGCACGCCCACGATTAGACATCTTGAGCGTGGAAATTTAAGACGGGCCCACCATCGAGTAAACAATGAATTGTGATTTGACTTTAATACCATGTGACTTTATAAGTTTATATGATCTTGACAATCCTTAATGAGCTATCTTTTGGGGTTGAATTAGACTCAAAATTTATAATTTTTACAATGCCTTATAAATTGGGTCGAATTAGATATTCGATCCCCACCACTCTCACTATCATCTCCATCCCCCTTGCTCCTCTTAATAATAGGATGCTCTAAGCCATGATCATCCCATCTTTCCTTCCTTGCGCCCTTGACCATTATTTGCTTTTTCTTAAGATTATGTGCGCTTTGTATGATCAGAATTTCATTAGTACAGTCAGGAGACGTGTCCACAGGCGCAGAAGGATGAACCTGAAATAATATATAAACAATTAGTATTAATTTTAATTTTAATTTAATACATTATCTTTTAGTAAAAATTCAAACATATGTGTCGACGGGCTCATGAGAGGGCTCCTGAGCGGTCTCCTGAGAGGGGTTTGGTGTAGGATCCAAAATAATATCATAAATGGGATCCTGAATGGCTAGAGTTGTAGCTGGAGCCGAAACCGGAGATGGAGCTGGAGATGTAGCTGGAGCCGGAGATTGAGATGGAAATAGAGCTGGAGCCGGAGTTGGAGATGGAGTTGGAGCTGGAGTTGGAGCTGTATCTGAATCCTAAGAAATGAAAAATTATGAAATAATCAGTATAGGTATTTTAATTTGTTAAAATAAGTATTTTAAACACTTACTCCTGAGCAAAGAAAAATATCAAAGGCCATGAATGAGAAATCGTACTCCAGCTCCTTGCCACCCTGTAGATCACGAACTGGCCGCTCACCCTGTATATCATGAACTTGTAACACCCCGTACCTTCTGGATATGGGTTGAACCGTACAATGGGAATATAATAGAACTACGATGAGGATTGGATGAAGTGTTTTGAAAACTAATCAAGTCATAAGAAGGGTCTTAGAAAAAACTGGAGTCGGAAGCTACTCTACGGAGCATGTTTTAAAGTGAATTTGCAGCATACCTCACTTCAACTGAGTTTACAGATAAATCTATAAGGAATTTAGGAAAATGTCCTTCATGAAAGTTGTAGCCCTTGACAATACCTTTCCATCCATACAAGGCCCGTGTCAAACAAAATTCTGTACAAAAGGTTATGGCCGATTTGTTCGGGATGAGTAAAATGGAAATACTGATTCTTGAATGATTATGTTTTAAAGCCCAATCCTTTATGATAACCTATAAATACAATCCTAAAATATTTTATGTAAGGATTTTTACCAGATCTTCTACCGAACACCAAAGGTGAGTTCTTATTCAAATCCCTATATCAATTATATTAAGTTAACACTAGATTAATACCGAATCGTTATTTGGAATCACTAGATTTTAGAAAAATCCATTCAAGGTCGAATTTGGAATGAAGCTTTGGGATTTATTCAAAATGATAAGTCCCTAAATCATTAATGAATTAAATGGAGTTATTATTATGTTTTATACATTTAATGGTTGGTATAATCATGAAATAGGATTGATTTAGATGCACTCCATCAAATGCAAAACCCTAGTAATTTTGCTGTAGATTTTCCATCTGAGCAGCCAACTTCCTTTGGCATTTTTTGATAATTTAACCGTTAGATTGATCCTAAATTTTAACGAAGTGGTAACAACATATAGATCTTAAATTTGAATGATGGAGCTCAGATTTGGTGGTCCAATGTGTGGTTTGAGCTATGAACAGTAGCAACAAAAATCGCTGAAAATTCTTCTCAAGGTTTCAAGTTTAGAAGTTTGGATTTCTTACTCAATAGTTCAGACCTTTTTTCAAGTTTTAGAGCGACTAAGGTATGTAGAGCTTCTATCCACATTGTTGGAATATCCATGTTCTTCCCCACTCCTCATTTTCCATGAAGTTACGAAAACTCCATAACTTAGAGTTTGTACTCTTATATAAATATATGTATATATATATATATATGTATATATATATATATATATATATATATATATATATATATATATATATATATATATATATATATATATATATATATATATATATATACATGTATGTATGTATATATATATGTATGTATGTATGTATATATGTATGTATGTATGTATATATATATGTATGTATGTATGTATGTATGTATGTATATATATATGTATGTATATATGTATGTATGTATGTATATAACGAGCAGTGGATCACACAGAGAAGTACTATTTGAGGCATGATTTACGGGTATGAAACAGTCCTGTCATGGCCGTCTTAACTCAGAACAGATCCAAAAACACCCTAACGCCACCATGGCTAAGCGGGATACAATAGGATCATCAGCCTGAGCTTCCGACATTCCGCCTGGACTGTTCTCTGCCCAACCTTAGTTTCTTCTCACATGAATCATCCGCTATATTATAGCATTTGTTCCATGATTCCAAGTAGATTAGTATAACATTGGTTCAACACTTAAGGATTTAGCCGATCATGGGCTAATCCTAGATATATAATAAAATAAAAATAAAAAACAAAATTTAAATATACCTAAGAAGAGGCGGTTGTGCTCAGTCCCGGAGGGGTTGTATAGCAAACTTAAACTTTTATTTAGAGAGAGTTTGTACAAATCGGAGAGAGAGTTGTTGGCGAAAGCCTGCCTCTCTTCCTTACTACTGAATCATTTTTATAATGGATTCTAACAAATATCGCCGCCTAGTGGCCGACAATTACAAAAGTAAATAGTGACCAAGTGGCCGACAGATAAAAAGTAATACGGCCAAACATCATGGGCCCTACTAATTTAATAATTCATCTACTTTTATTAAAGTAGATTCTATTTGTCTGTCTGGTAGCATTTTATGATAGGTCCACCAATTCAAGTGTATTATTCTTTTTCTTTTTCCTTGTTTTTTCTTGAGCTGGAGGATGCCTCCATATTTTCCTGGAATTTTGCCAGGTATTCTTGAATATAAAAATTAGCATCGTATGGGTCTTGTGAGTCCTGGACATCTTCCTCTTCTGTATGAACTGATGCCATAGAAGTGTCTGAGGGAAATTCCTCATCTAGATTTTTCATTAAATCTTTTTTCACTTCTGCCATGTAGGAAGATATTATCTCAGCTTTAGATATTACTCCTTTTTTTAGTTGGATCTTTCTAGTAATATGCTGGAAAGGGCTGTTAGCCTCCGACTTAGGTTGTTCATTTTTTAGTTTGGTATAACCTTCCACTGCTGAGGTGATCTGGTCTATAAGTTCTTGTCTATTCAGGATACCGTCATTGGTCTTCTGCAGCAATTTTTTCCAGAACCTGATATAATAAGTTCTGTGTAAACAAGGAATTTGTTCTGGGGTATAACCCACTTCGACTGACCATTTCATGATCCAGGGGATGGAGAATTCTATAAAAAAAAAAGTGCATATTAGCAATTCCATCTATGACAGTCTTTTGTTCTCCCAACTTTATGATTTTCGGAGAAACATCAACCCAGTCGGTATATAAACCTTTAAAAATTTGTGGCATAATATTAACTGATGGACCATATGTAATCCACCAATGCCAAAACTAGTTTGGTATGTCCTGTGTATAAACATGAGAACATATCTTTATAAACCAGGAATATTTCCTGTTTGGATTTTCATATAGAAAAGTTTTATAAAAGCTTTCTACATAATCCCAATAGTTAAATTTAACCTGAATCCTTTGTTCAGGATGGAAATATTCCCTTTCTTTTGAAGTGTTAAATCCCCAATCTTCTGGAGTAAAAATCTTTTTTATGATGATTTTTGAAAAGTTATAAACTTTTTTAGTATGCATAGGGAAGTAGTGCTGATCTTCAGCTGACCCTATAGTAATAAGAATAGTCTCATAGTGCATTCTTGACTTATAGGTCAAGATGGGATATGACCCAGCTTCTAGATACCTTTCCATGAGTTTCCATGGCTCATCTTTTCGTTCCGGATCTTTATTATCAAGAATGAGTATGCCATCCCTTTTATTAAGTTTCTCATATCCTTCACTATCATCTTGCTCTTCATGAGCCACTTCAGCATATGATGGCTCGGCTGAAGGCTGAGGGTTATTACTAGGGGTGAGCACGGGTACAGGGTACCCAGATACCCGTCCGGAACCGACACTAACGGGTAGGTTCCGGGTAGATATATTATAATAACGGGTAGGGTCCGGGTAGTAAAATTAGGAACCGATCAATGTCGGATCCGGTTCCGATTTCGCCAAATAGAGACAGGGTACCCGGAACCGATACCCGGAACCTATAAAATATTAAATTTTTTTTTAAACATTTGGACCACTTTTAACTTTCTCCAAAATTATTTGTTGCACCCCTGCACATTGATTTTCCCCACCCCAAAACTCTCTCAATAACAATGGCGTTTTAGCTACACCACCGAGCTTCATCGTCGTCGTTGTTGAAGCTTTCTCTCAGGTACTTTCATCGTTGTCGTCATTGAAGCTTCACCTTTGCCTCTTTCTCTCCTTTGGTTGTGTTCACGTCATTCCTAAAATGCATATGGGTTCATATCTAACTCTTCAATTTCTTTTTAATATCATATGATTCTGTTCTATTTCAGGCGATACTCATCTTCAATTTGTATTACTTTTTTATTTGAAATATAAATCTATTTTTAAAATTTGTGTATATTTTTGTAGTTGTGAAGATGAAATTTAGGGATTTACTAGTATAATAAAGCTTTTCTTTTGTATCGAAGAGCTTATGAACACGAAAATAAGTTTAATTCAGATATTTTCAAATTTATTTTGAAATCAACACGTTCAATTAATTGAGTGTCAAATTTGACTTGCAATTTTAGGTTTTGGTAACAGAATTAGCTTTTCTACAATGAAGAAGTTTTCTAAAACTTTTTATAAGGGTACTAAAAACTCCGATTGCAGGCTAAAAAACTACTTGATGAAATTATTTTAGAACTCTTTTTTATTCTCATAGGCTTAAAATTATTGCTTAATTTGTGTTTTTTATTTACAGGGTACCCAGGAACCTACCCGGACCCGCAGGGTCCGGGTAGGTTCCGGGTAATGATTGCTACGGGTAGGTTCCGGGTAGTAAATTTAGGAATCGATCTTTTACCGGGTAGGGTCCGGGTAGTTAAAAAATATTAGGGTACCCGGACCTGCTCACCCCTAGTTATTACCCTCTCCTCTGGATTTTATGAAATCCATGAACTGTTGGTATAAAGGACTGTCTTTATCAACTGACGAAGTCCCTGCTTGTGATACAAGCTTCCTGTTTCCTTGCTGGACGATGGTAGTACCGCGTCTAGTTCCTCTACCTCTGCCACCACGACCTCTATAATGTGAGTCGCCTGGCCAGTTTGGCCTCATCATCCTGTATAAAAAATTATTAGTTTTATGAATTTAAATATTCTCTAGTTAAGAAATCAGGCAGGCTATTATCTGCTCCTTTTTTATAACAAATTTCAAAGTCAAATGGTGCTAATAAAGCTTGCCATCTAGCAAACATCTGTTTAGAAACATCATGCTTGCAATCTTTATTAAACATAAATTTTGCCGACTGGCAATCAGTATTTATAATAAACTTTTAGTTGTATAAATCGCCTTGAAATTTCAAAACACTTTTTACAATTGCTAGAATTTCTTTTGCAACTGTAGAATAATTCTTCTGGCTATTATTCCATTTGTCAGAGTAGAATTGTATCAAATATTCCTGTTTATTAACTGGAGAGCATTGCTTAAGTATACCTCCGTAACTGATATTTGAGGCATCTGTTTCTATAATTTTTGACCATGTAGGATTGGCCTGAGTAAGACAAGGGAAGTTATTAACTTTTCCCTTAATTCTTTTGACAGCCTGAGTATGATTATCTGTCCAAGGAGTAGGAACTTTTTTCAGCCTTTCATATAATATGGTTGTATCTTTTGCTAAATCCTTTATAAAAGGACTAATATAATTCAAGCTGCCCAAGAATCTTTGGAGCTGAGTTTTGTCGGTTATAACATCCGGAAATTTTGAAGCAAATTCAATACTTCTATTGATAGGAATTATATTTCCCCTTTTCGATGTTATGACCTAAAAATCTCACAGAAGTTTGGAAAAGTATCATTTTGGGGTTTGATATAACTAACCCATTTTGAATAATGATTTTTTTGAATAACTCCAAATGTTTAAAATGAGTTTCAATATTATTTGAAAATACCAAAATGTCATCTATATAGACTATTGTAAAATTGCTATAAGGTATAAAAATATCATTCATAATATTTTGAAATTCAGAGGGGGCATTTTTTAATCCGAATGGCATAACATTCCATTCGTATTGTCCCCTAGGTACGTTAAAAGCAGTTTTGTACCTATCTGCCTCTTTTATTTGGATCTGCCAATAACCAGATTTTAAATTGAGTTTTGAAAATATGATAGCGCTATTAAGTCTATCAAGTAAGTCTTTTTTGTTTGGAATTGGATACCTGATCCATTTCAAAGCTTTATTAAGCGGTTTATAATTTATAACGAGTCTAGGAACTCCCCTTTCTTGTTTAGCATGTTTATTAACATAAAATGTTGTACATGACCATGGAGATTTTGAAGGTTTTATTAAACCTTTTTGTAATAAAGAAGTAATTTCATTTTTACATAATTCTAAATATTCAGAATTCATTTGGCAAGGCCTGGCCTTTGTAGGGATATTACCCTCTTTAAAATCATCCTCATAAGGAAGAGAAACAATATGCTTCTTCCTATCCCAGAAAGCATTTGGGAGGTCATTGCAAACCTGTATAAAAAACTGGTTTTGTATAAAATCAATTTTCTGTCGAAGCTTGGGGTTTGCAAGAAGCTCTTCAATATTTGAAATATAAATTTCCTTTTTCAAAAAACTTATTTGCTGATGTTTGTGAACCAAGTGATCTTTAAGCTCATTTAAGATCCTGGAAAAAGGTTCAGTTATAAACTGGAAAATAATAGGGTTTTCATTAAAAATACCTACTATACCTTTCTTATCAATTTTTGTAATCGGAAAAAGTTTTTGTATAAAAGAAGTGCCCAAAATAATTTGGCTAGAAATATCTTTTACTAAAATAAAACTTTCAGCAATACAAGTTTCATTATGACAAATATAAACTTTTGGTAATTTATAAGTAATTTGCAATTTTTGTCCATTAGCAGATCGGACACTGTGGGTAGTTTTATGAAAATAGGTAGAAGGAATAAGACCTTCATGTATACAATTAACATCAGCTCCACTATCAACTAGAGCAATAAAATATTTTTTGAAATTATAATCGATTAAAAGGCTGATATTAACATAAAACTTTTGGGTCGTAATAAGTTCCAAAGTCTGGAGAAAGTTCCTTGTTTCATCAGTGGCTCCTGTGATAAGCAAATTATCAAAATTTGGAACATCATCCACTGAAGCTGCATATTCTATAATCTTTTCTTTTCATTTTCCTTCGATATTCGTAATTCAGGCATCGAGGATAGTATTACTTTTTTTTAGATCCAGAATCTCTTGTTTGAAATTATTAATCTCTTTTTCCAAATCTTTGGGGGTGCTGGCTATACCATGTTTTTCCTTCATTTGTTTCTTAAGTTCTGACATAGAATATGCACTAGATTTTTCTATGGCATTTCTTCCATGTGAAGGTTCAGGAGTCTGCTGAATTTGATCTATGATTTGAGACCTGATAACTGGATCTTTGATCATTCTTAGTAATTCTATCAAGTTATCATTTTTCAGGACATTAATGTTCATATCCTGGAACTGAGCAAAAATATTATAAAACTCATCGTCCTCCTTTCCTTTACTGGAACAGGGTTGTCCTATTCGACAAGGTTAACATTCGTCTTCCGAAGGAATATAATCTTCTTTATTAAGAACACGTATTTCCTCATCTGAGGAATCCTTTACTTCATTTGTCTCAAAACCTAAATCCTCTGGTTCTGAGTTGAGTAATAACTTTGACAGAGATTCTTTGAGATCATCTCCGATGTTAAGGGCTTTATTCTTTTCTTTAACTTTGCAATCTTTATAATAGTGGTATGTCCTGCCACATATCCAACATGCCTTGGGGTTTTTGGATTTTATAAAATCCCTACGGGTTCTGAATTTTTTCTTTCTTCTCCCCATTTTTTCCAGGTGCTTCTCAAGACGCTTAGCTTTCCATTTTTGAAAGCTCTCCTGGTTTTTTGCTCTGCGTTTATGAGATAGAGATTCTTTATTTTTGGGTATGTCCATTCCAAACTAACCACAGAACTCTCCCAATTGTTGTCTTTCATTGAGATTCTGGGTTTTAATTTCAGCTTAATCTCATTACATAAAGCTAACCCTTCCTGGATATAGGTTCCTACAAGGTTGCCATAAGTGCAAATCTCATAATTGATTGTTAGGCTCCCTTTTCTCAGAGTTTTCCTAACTCTTTCTGCAAATAGGGCAGGTAAACCATCTATAAACTTAGATTTCCAGTGTGAGCTATTATATTCAGGTAGTTCCATTACCCTACTAAGGAAGACATCCTTATACCATCTAAAAGAGGTAAGGGTTTTACACCTCAGATTTTGAAGTAAAGTTCTGATATTTTTAGAATCATCAGACCATCTACCAGTAAAGTGTTATATAATGTTGATTCCTAAGGTATAAACAACATTAGGAACTGGGTCCACAATCCCTGGCTCCTTTTTAACAGCTCCAATAATATTATTCCGTTGTCCTGGTGTAAGATAATGATCCCACCAACCTTTCAATTGGCCTGTAAAGCCTGGCATAATCATTTTAGCCACAGTCTTATCAACATTATTATTAGCCTTGCAAATGGTGCTATACATAAGCATCCTATGGACAGCCGTATAAATCTGTCTTTCCGTATAACTATCGATATTCCACTCATAGATATTCTTCCCACTATAGCTATTGTTATCAACAATATCATGTTCCTCAAATAGAACATCTTGGGGAGTAGGCCTAGGATAATAGTACATCCTTTGTACCGGTTTTCTGGCCCATTTCTCAAGTTTATTAACTTCGTCAGACATCTTTTGCTTATAATCATCGCCAGAGAGATCTAACTCATAGTCCTTAGTTAAAGGGCTGATCTTTAACCCCTTAAATTTATCATCCAATATTTTTTCCAACTCCGAGTAAACTCTCAGCTTAAAGTCTTTGATCTCCGGAGGAGGCTGCACACTAGGAGTAGCAATATTAAGTTGTTGAGAAGATCCCGCAATAGCTGGGATCGCCTTCATGACCTCAGAAGTTAGCTTCTCAATTCTATTATGTAACAGGGTAATTTGTTCACCCAAAATGGTAACATAAACATTGGTATAATTAGCATGTTTAAGCATAATATTAATATGATATGAGGTAATTAAAGGAGTATTAGTATCTATAAGCTTTGAAAAAGCAATAAAATCTATAATTTTACTATCTTTTTCCATTGAAAAAGGCTGCTGGAAAAAAAAATTGTATGAGCAACTCTTCCACTATAGAGTTTATAATCCCTTTTCAAAACAGAGATATAATCTTCAACATATTTGACCGTAAATCACTCCTCAAATAGTATTTCTCTGTGTGATCCACTGCTCGTTTTGGTATATATATATATATATATATATGTGTGTGTGTGTGTGTGTGTGTGTGTGTGTGTGTGTGTGTGTGTGTGTGTGTGTGTGTTGTTTCTATAATGGTTCGGTATTGTATTTGTGATATGTCTCTATGATTATCATGAATCTGTCTATAATCCATGAACGCATGCTTTGAATTTCATGAGTTCCTAAATTACAAGTTATGATCATTGTTACTCAATACATGAAATTATACATGTTTTTTCATGATTTATACAAGTTATATGATATATCTATTTCACATGCTAAATTATGATTTTAAACCATGTTTTACAAGTTGCTTTCATGAAACTCATGGGCTTACAAGTCACTATTTCAAGTACATGTTTTGGGAGTTGCATAGTTTACCGAGAAGACTCAGATAGCCTGAAACTACGTATGACACCGTAGGATAAGGGTCGCTCCACTAGAGGACGATACCTTCAGATTGCAGATTGGATCCTTTCATGCCATGTTCATGTCTCATACCCCAGCAAGGTATGGGAGCGCTCTGCTGGTTGGGCTAGGTACCAGACTTCACGTACTCATGTGGTGACTCATGTTGTCGGTTATACTATTATTCTCCCCACATATATACAGATATACAGTTTTACAGATTTTATATATGTTTTTATACACATGTCATATCATGTTCATATTCATGTTCAGTTTCAATTTCAGTTTCATGTTCTTATTATTCCATGTGCCAACTTATTCCTTTGGTTGTTTTACATACAGTACAGTTCAAATGTACTAACGTCCCTTTGCATGGGACCTGCACTTCACGGTGCAGGTGTTGAGTTTCAGGACGACAGATCTGCTCATTAGGATTGCTTCAGTACCAGCTATTTGGTGAGCCCTATCTCATTCGGGGTGTTAGTATATTTATGTTTATGGTTATGTATTATAGTAAAGGTATGTCAAGGCATTGTTCTGATAAATAGTTTTGCAGTTACACTCATGTTCAGAGGTTTCATAGACTAGTTTAGTAGGTCATGTCAGCATTGATTTTCAGACTTAACATGTTTTCAAATACTTTCACAAAATATATATTTTCAAATTATATTCAGTTTGCATGTTTTATTATCATTTTTAGTGCATGCTTTGGATGATCATGTTGATTCAACAGCCATATGGTTCGCTCGGTCACATGCAGTCAATCACCGAGTGTCGTGTTTCACTCATGCCATAGTTCAGAGGGTTATAAAAATGGCCATTGCGTAGGCACTGATGCGTCATATGAATCCCAATCTATGTCATTACCCTAAGATAAAATTCGAGTACATCTAAAATTGTATGTCAGTGTATATAGAGGTATTAACGGTCGGTAAAAAGTCGATAGGTGGGCTGAAGTCGATGGGCGGATTAAAGTCGATGGGCGGATTAAAGTCGATAGGACGTCTGAAGTCGACGGGTGCTGCTACACTAGAGCGGGATCGAAAGCATGCTCGTCAGGCTTATTTACTAGACGGGGGCCTCTGTCGCCACATATTCTGCCACCACCTCGGCTTTTATCTCCTCGGCCACGATCCCTTCGGCCTCTATCTCCTCGGCCACGATCCCCTCAACCACCTCTTTCTGCCACTCGTCCTTCTATCAACATCGCCTCTATCACCATCACCTCTACGAACATGACCACGACTGTGACCGCGATCATGACCACGACCATCTACTGGCTAATACGGGCCCTCTGGAACAGGCTCATACATATGTCCGACCTCTAGTGATTGTTGGATACCCGACTCGGCTACCTGAATGATTTGGGCAGCAAATCCCACTATCTCAAGGATATGTATATATTGTAAGCCCAACCGTTGCATCGTCTGTACAGTCCGTAGCTACATTTGTTTAAAATATTAATAGTTGAATAAATTTGTAACGTAATAATTAAGATGAATAATTAATTTTAAGTGCGGTAAACTTACCAACACCTCATACTGTCCCGCGAGTACTGCATATCCTTGGCCATCTGGATCACATCGCTCGGGGTTGCCAATAAAGTTGCGTGTGATATGCCGGTACCACTCCATGTAAATCTCGATCAAAGTCGTATGTATGACCACCGCTGTGCTCTACAGCCTCTAAGCCCAACGATCGAGTTGGGTGTGCATAAAGGCCCGATATGTAGTAGTGGAGGTCAAAAGCTTATACTGTGTATGGTGGTACTGCTCCCGAACAATCGGGTTAGATATATTCTGCACATGCCCAAACTGCCGTAAGATGCGGTGGGGTGCGTAATCCTCAACGATCTCCATGTGTATCAACGGACACCGCGACTTCCATATGGGCTCACTAGCCCTGCAAAACGTCGATAACTGATCCAAAAACTGAAAATACGGCCTCCATATAAAAACCTGTAAAAAATATGACCCCAAATTAATAAACAATAAAGATAAAAATAGTAAAACAAATAAGATAACAAGGTAAAATCAAATAAATTTACCCTATCCTCCATCATATGATCAAGCTGGTCCCTAAAAGGAAGAATAATGTGGTGCGTATCTACATCTCAGGATTTGCCTCCCGTCCATTTTCACGCATAGGACATGTCATCAGCAATGAAGTCAGACTGAGGGTGCGCAGCTACGGGCTGAAAAAATATCATCTTATCCCACATCCATAACTGAAAGGGTCATTAAAATGATTTATTAGTCATTTTAAAAGCTATATTTAGAATAAAACTACACACATTTAAATATATAACCTGAAGGAGCGCGTGAAATCCACTGACATCACTCATATCGCCAATAGACGCTCAACATAGTGATCGATACATGTAAGCTAGAATAGCACCGCCCCAGCTGTAATCTCCCAATTGGTGATAAATAACAAATATTTTAAGCTCACATGGGAACCAGATATGTTCGGGAATATGATGCCCTCGAATATGATAAGTAAATATAGATGGGCGTGACGATCGACATCCTCATGAGCGTAAGTGAGCACAGAGAGAATACATCGACATCCGACTCTGTCCATGGATATCACCATGTTGAGGCACGTATCCAGTGAGCCTAGTAAACTCCTGCCGTAATGGCACCTCCTGCTGAACATCCTCAATGTATAATGAGAATTCATCTACCTGTAGTACATACGTGACCTCCACATCTTGAAGCGTAATAGTGGCCTCACCAGTGCGGAGATGAAAGTTGTTGGTCTCCGGTCGCCATCGCTCAACCATGACAGTCACAAGAGACCGATCATGCTGTACCCGACCAGAAGCGATGCAACGGTATATACCTCCCCGATACAGTATCTCTAAAACGCAGGGATGTGGGGGACTAGTCGCAAAAAGATCCCAGGCATATTCCACCATACAGGGATGGAACAACGTAATCATATGTATATCAACAGTACATAATAGCTCGGACCTATGATTATCATGTAGATAAAGTACTGATCTATCGATGGGCCCCGAATGAAGGTTGGGATCCATGGAGGTGTCGTATCTGTATTAGCAATGTTTAAATTATTCATTAACATTTAATACTACTAACTAATCCTTTATCGGAAAATTATATTAACTATCTAAATTTGTGAATTAGAATAATTATGTTGTTCAATCCTAAACTAAGGATTAACTATTTTTAATTAATAATTGTTAATTAATTATTATACTAACTACAATTAACTAACTAATATTATATTAATAATATTTTTAATCCTAAACTAATGATGTTCAATCTTAAACTAAGGATTAACTATTTCTAATTGATAATTATCAATTAATTGTTATATTAACTACAATTAACTAACTAATATTATATTTTAATGATATTTTTAATCCTAAACTAAGGATTAACTATTTATAATTAATAATTATTATACTAACTACAATTAACTAACTAATATAATATTAATGATATTTTTAATCCTAAACTAATGATGTTCAATCCTAAACTAAGGATTAACTATTTATAATTAATAATTGATAATTAATTATTATACTAACTACAATTAATGAAGTATTATATTAATGATATTTTTAATCCTAAACTAATGATGTTCAATCCTAAACTAAGGATTAAAGTAATGACGAACTAATTTATTTAACGGGAAATTATATTAAGTAATTAATTAATAATTAACACATAAAATTAGATAAATAATTAGCACATTAATAATTAACATGGATAAAATAATTTTACTTATAAATAAATTAACAAATAAAAATATTATTAGGAGATTAGTATATTTTTTTTATAATCAAACAATTAACAAATAATTAACAACTAGGAGATTAATATATTTTTCTAATTAAATAATTAACAAACAATTAACAAATAAATTTTTTGAAAAAAGGGGCCAGGCAGTGCACGGACAGCCCTATTGCGCAAAAAAACAATTGCGAAAAACACTTTTTTTTCCAAAATTCGAGACTATGAAACATTAATCATGCTTTGAATTATAATGTATTTAATAATATAATAAGAAAATTCATAGTAAAATATCTAGATTAAAGGTTGTTTTTGAGTTTTGAAATCAAGTTCTAAGACGCTTTATTCCGAAATCCAAGTTTCAAAACTTATTCCCTTGACTTGAATATACCGAGAATATTGACTTTCTGGTTGAAATTTAACGCGAAAATGACATTTTTAGGTGGTGGGATCTTATGTTTTTTGGATGTTAATGGCGGAATTTTAAAAAATATTGTGGGGATCGATGGTGGGGAAGAAAGCGATTGGTCGTTTATCAAATCCCTATTGCACAATAATTTTTTGCGCATTAGGACTTAACGGTGTCGTTACAGTAAGTCATATTGTGCAACAAAATTATTGCGCAAAAGTTACTTTTGTACCATTTTTTTTTGAGATATTTTTGTTCAATTCCTCCGTTTTTGGATCATTTAAGTTCCGGACTCCATCTTTTAACGAGAAAAGAAAAGAAAAGAAAAAAAAAGGAATGAATTGAGATCCCAGGGGAAACAGAAGAAGAATGACTAGGTCATAGCTAGCCCCATTTTCTGATTCAAATCCATTTATGTACCGACTATATGTCTTCAATAATGACTGGGTCATAGCTAGCCCCATTTTCTGATTCAAATCAATTTATGTACGAACTATATGTCTTCCATAATGACTAGGTCATAGCTAGCCCCATTTTTTTTTATTGATGCATTTAAGAAATGGTCAGGAGAGAGGTGGAAGCGTGGATGACAACGGATCAGATCTGGATCGGATCCTATTAGATTCAAATTCAGATTTATTTTTCATACATAGATCCAGATTCGGATCCAGATTCACCGGATTCATAAAAATCAGATCCAAATCCGAATTCATCGGATCCACCGGGTCCACGGATCGGATCTGGATCTACATGTAATTTTTTTTGGCTTGAATAATATTCCCACATGTTGAAACTTTTATGACAAAATGAAACGCAATCTGATTGAAAAAAATGACTGAGTTCATTCAATCAACCTACACAAACATGACACCATTCTTCCAAATACTGAACAAAGTTTTAGCATCACAAGAAAATAAAGACGATTGACTTCATTAGTGATGCTGAACATGTTACAACTTTGGGCTAATTTTTGGAGGCTTTAGTGATGCTCCACTTGTAGTTTTACTGATTGACTTCATTAAACAACATAAAACAATGTCAGTCATATATCAAAAGTCCCAGTTTTTTTTTGCTGATCAAACAAATGAGAGAAAGATACTTAAAGCTTACGGCTAACAGATTCAAGAAAGAAAATTTAAAGAAGAGTGATATTTTTTTCTTTTTATAGAAATGAAAATATGAAAAACCGCAGAGAGCATATAGGTAAAAGAAATGAAACTTCAAAGACAAATTACATGGTTGTGTGACTTGTGCCTTATCCTGGTTCAACCCTTTATCCAATACATAAATTATGAAAAAAATTTAAGAAAATACTTATAAAATTACATTCTATGTTATGGATATATTTAATAAAAAACGGATCCACGGATCGGATCTGGACCGGATACAGATCTCAAATATAAGATCCAGATCCAGATCCGATCCGTCAGAAATGGATTCGGGTCCGATCCGAATCCGTCGGGTCCAAATTTTGAAAATCCATATCCTATAAAACGGATCTGAATCCACCGGATCCAAAATCCATTGCCATCTCGAGGTGGAAGGTGACATGACATGTTAGGAAGCTTACATAATGGGCTATTGGATTTAGCCCCATTTTCTGATTCAAATCAATTTATGTACCTACTATATGTCTTCCATTCAATTGTCTGGTATTTGTTGTTATATGATATATCTCACGTTCTGTGGCGGTAATTAAGTAGGGATAGAATGTTAGCTTACCTATATGAAAGAATTGTTGGGCTACACGGTTCAAGAATATTCTTAATACATTGTCATTTTGAGCCATGTATGTATGATTTTCTTCAAATGGCCTCACACAATTAAGAGTATCCAACACCGCTATCATGATTCATAGGTCATGAGCAAAGGCACTAAGCCAAGCCCCACGTTACACTCCGGCATATTTTCATACTCGTCCTGCTAAATTATTGGGATTGATACCAGTTGTTGGGCTAAACCGCCCAAGAATACTCTTAATACGGTGTGATATTGCTCGCATTGGGCCAAGTCTGTACGGATTTCTCCAAAAAGCTCACACCATTAAGAGTATCCAACACCTTATAGTTTCATCGATCAAAACTATGTCAGCCTAGAATTTCCCTTCAAATGCACTTGTCTTTATTTTTTTGTCTCTCGTTTATGTGCTCTTTAAAATTTTGTCCTTGCTGCTCATTTAATGAAAATATCCAGACTTACTTCGCTCGGCATAAGTTTTGTAATATTTATCTTTAGAAACTAAACTTTTGCCTCGCTCGGCATAAGTTATATAGGAATTAAGTTACAACATAAGTTGTTTAGTTTTTTCAAATTTGTTGTAGTGTTCAAAATCTGAAATTATACCTTTTTGGGCATATGTTATTTATCTTTTTTCGTGCATGTTTTTGTGGAGTTTGATGTGTTTTTAGCTATTTTTATGTTGGGTTTTCATAACTTTTGGGAATGAAATATAATTTTTTCGAGCAAAATATCTTAACTTGTGCCGCACAAAAAGTGTTGAATAGCAAAAATTAAAGACCACAAAGTTGAAGGCCAAAAATTAAAAACCACCCAAAATAGGGACGTTTGTGCGAGTGACCCATTTGTTATCCCAAACTCCCAATCCCACAGCCCATAGGTAATAAACAAAATAGGCCCAAACATAAATTAACAAATTTACACGCTTGCTACCGCTGGTCTATTGAAACTAGGGTTCTTCAACTATCGCCATTGATACGGTTGGTGCTCCAACAGTTAATTGTCGTTGGATTGCTCGTCCTATCCGGGTAAGCTTTTTTTTATTTTAAATATTTCCCTCATTTTTTTTTCCAGAGATATGGTTTTGGACTTCACTCTTCAGTTTTTCTAGTTTGCCTTTGAATTTTGATTTTGCTTATGATTTATTTCTGATCTTAATATTCTTCATTTTCTTTCATTTTGCATTATTGTTGATGTTTATTAATTCTTAATTGGCCGAGGTTGGTTAATTATGTGTAGGATGGCAAAACTGACCCGACCTGTACTCGATCCGGTCAACACAGGTAATTATCCGCTTTGATCGACCCATGAATCGGGTAGGGTATTAACCCGATTGACTGAGGGTGGGTTAGGGGCGGGTAAGAATATGACTGAACCGTACTCGTACCCGACCCGTTACCCGATGGATAGAATATCCGACCTACCCAATAATATATATATATATGTTTTTTTTAAATAACTCCACCTAAACTACATAGTTTAGAACAAAACTACTTAATTTTAACGTGTTAAGAAAATAAGAACCTAAATACATCACTTCTTCATTCTGCAAATCGTCTCCTCATTCCTCACCCTCCTTGCCGACCACCACCACCGACCCCCTCATCCCTCGCCGGTAGTCGACCGACGCCCTCCTCCCCGCCACCGAATCGTCTCCTCGCCGGTAGTCGCCGGTAGCTTCTGCTCACCTCGCCGCTAGTCCTCTCCTCTGGTGATGAATTAAGGGTTTCTTCGACCCCCTCTCTCTCTCTGCAATCAGATCCGAAAGGTGAGCTTTTCTTTCGTTTTCATATCTGATAATGCTATTGTGTTTCAATTCGACTCAGATTAGGTCCGTATTTCATTTCGATTGTCAATATTCAGCTTAAGAATGGCTGAGGCTGAAGAAAGCTCATGTTTGATGTAATTGCATTTTGTTTTTGAGATGACATCAGTGTTTGGATAAATTTTTTCATAGAACATTGATTGTATTTGGTAATTATGAAACTTATTTGGTAATATATTTTATGAAATTTGTAGAATTTGTGTGTTAAAAGTACTAAAATTAAAAAAAGCAGTGGTGGTTGTGGGGGGTTAATAGACTAGACAAAGATGAAAGATTGTAACTTTGTGTTAAGTGCGGTCTTCTTTGGAGTTTTTGGATTGTATGTGTTGACTCTTGACAAATATTAGCTCTGTCATCTTTCCTAACGCATTCAAGAAAGTATCCGACCAACTTCCACGCCCCTGCTTCTATCTACAACATAATCATCATACGTTCATGTTACTGTTCCTAAGGTTGTCTCTTTAATGTTGGTCTTTCAAAAGCAAATAATTAAGATTATGATGATGATATTCCAATCTTGAGGAGAAAGAATTGTGTTCTTTTTTGGTAGAAAAGAAGGTTGGGAAAGAAAAGAAAGTTTCTCTGCACTGGGTAAGGATACTCTCCATTTATTTGTTTAGTTTCTGGTGCTATGGATAATAACAATTTTTTTTTTCCAGAATTTTAAATATCAATTTATTAAAGGAAGTGTATAACCCACGGGTACCCAATACCCGAAAGGGGCAAATAAGGGTATGGAAATTATATGCCCAGTGGGTAATGGGTAGGTATGGGTGGCACATTTAGTAGGATGGGTAGGGTACGGGAATCCCAAAACCCGCCCCAAACCCGACCCACTGCCATCCCTATTTATGTGCTCGTTTCTATATTTTTTTCTCCTAGTCTAATCTTCTCTTCTTTGAACAATTTATTTTTGTCTCCTGGTTTAATTTATTGTTTGATCTTCAATAGCATCCCTTTAATTTCTGCTACTATTTGTTGTTTTGTGTTCTTTGACTGTTGTTATTGCTCTTTTTTGTGGTCGTTACTCCTCTATCATGCTTTTATAGTAGTTTATTCGTTTATGTTATTTCTTTTTTCATACTGCTTTGAATTGCTTTGTCGTTATGCCGAGGGTCTTCTACAAACAGTAATGTCTGGGTACACTCTACGCTCTCTAGACCCCACTTTGTGAGGTTTCACTGGGTATGTTGTCGTCGTTGTTGCTCTTCAATAGCTATAATTTCCCAGTTCTCTATTGTCTTTCGCACGATTAAACGATTGGATTGATGTTAACTGTATTTTTGTTGCATTTCTTTATCGGAGTTGCTTTTTTATGAAAGGTTACCCAGTTTCGTTTTGCTATGCACATCTATGTATGTATTTCTATTAGATGTTTGAATATTCAAATTGTATCTACAAAGTAGAAAGGACTATATGTTTGCCTAAAAAACTGATTCTTTATTCGCCCTTTTGCGTTTAGCGTTATTGTATTAGTAAAATTAGTAAGACCTTTTTGCTGTTAACGCCTATTTGGGGTTATGTTTAGACTATTAAAAAAAGGGCAGCTCTGGCTTTTCAATATTCTTTTTGAAAATCTACGTTTTGCTCCTTTTAGATGAGTACTACTCCCTAAGTAATGAGGCGTAGGATTAATAATAGGGATGGCAATGGGGCGGGGCGGGGGCAGGGCAAGTCTTGACCCGCCCTGCCCTGCCCCATTTAGCATTTTTCTAGAATTTTGCCCTACCCCGTCAAGCCCTGCCCTGCCCTGCCCCATTTGAATGTCTTTTTTTCCAGTGATATGTTTAATCTCTTTAACCAGATACTTGTTTAAACTTCTAAAACATGAAGGATTAGTATTCATAAATGGTACTGGATTTTCTTATTATTAAAACATAAAAGGTGGGTATTATTTTATATTATTGAAAATTTTTTACTGGAAGACTAAATCAGATTATATATGCCAAGTTAAATCAAAATAGCTCTTAAATGTCAAGTAATATAGGATACAACTTTGCTTGAATGGTGAACCTACAAGATAACCATATTAGTGGCAGATTCATGACCTGTGATATGAAATAATTTGCATGTCCTTTAGTGAAAGAAATAATTTGAAGCATCTTTATATCTGCCAACTTAGCAAATTAATTAACTTTTTTTTTAAAAATGAAACTATAAAATATTTTACTTATTATTTATCCAATCATTAATGATAGAGGAGGTAGCTAGAGATGTGCTAGGGGTCTTGCGGGGTAGCTGTGGTAGGCATCGAGGGGACTGGTGGTGGAATGGTAAAGTTCAAGAAAAGGTGAAAGCGAAAAAAGTGGCGTATGCGAAATTGGTAGAAAGTAACATGAGGTGGAGAAGTGGACGATTAGAGAATTGTATAAGATGGCGAGGAAGGAGGCAAAGCTAGCGGTTATGGCGGCTAAAACGACGGCTTTTGAACGCTTGTATGTGGAATTAGAGGAAAAAGGCGGAGATAAAAAATTGTACAAACTAACCAAGGTGAGAGAGAAGGGCCCGTGACTTGAATCACGTAAGGTGCATCAAGGATGAGGACGGCAAAGTACTGGTGGAGGATGCGCATATTAGGCGGAGATGGCAGTCTTACTTCCATAAACTCTTGAACGAAGAAGGAAATAGAGATATTGTGCTGAGAGTTCTGGAGCAATCTGGTAGGTACCAGGATTTTGGGTATTGCAGAAGCATTAAGGTTGAGGAGGTTAAGTGTGTTGTTCGCATGATGTGCACGGGACGAGCGATCGAGCCCAATGAGATCCCCGTTGAATTTTGGAAGAGCGCAGGCAGGGCAGGTTTGGAGTGGTTGACTGAGTTGTTTAACGTCATTTTTAAGACGGCGAGAATGCCCGAAGAGTGGAGGTGGAGTACAATGATTCCTTTGTACAAGAACAAAAGGTGATGTCTAGAGTTTCAACAACTATAGGTGTATTAAGCTGCTAAGCCACACTACGAAAGTTTGAGAAATGGTCGTGGAGATGAGGGTGAGAAAAGGCGTGTCTATTTCCGAGAATCAATTTGGATTCATGCTGGGGCGTTCGACGACGTAAGTCATTCATCTTATTAAGAGGTTAGTGGAGCAGTATAGGGAGAGGAAGAGAGACTCACATATGATTTTCATTGACCTCGAGAAGGCATACGACCAAGTCACTATGTAGGTTCTACGGAGATGTTTGGAGGTTAGAGGTGTACCTGTAGCGTACACTAAGGCGATAAATGATATGTATGATGGAGCCAAAACCAGGGTACAAACAATAGGAGGGGATTCAGAGCAATTCCCAGTGACGATGGGGTTGTACCAGAGATCAGCTCTTAGTCCATTCTTATTTGCCTTGCTGATGGATGGTCTGACGCGACAACTCTAAGGAGAGGTGTCATGATGTATGTTATTCGCAAACGACATAGTCCTGATTGATGAGACTCGCAGCGGAGTGAACGCTAAGCTGGAGGTTTGGAGACAGACTCTAGAGTCTAAAGGGTTCAGGTTGAGTAGGACAAAAATAGAATACTTGGGAGTGCAAGTTCAGTAATGGGAGCGACCTTGAGATATGCGTGGAGGTGAGACTTGATACTCAAGTCATTTCGAAGAAAGGAAGCTTCAAGTACCTCGAGTCTATTATCCAAGGGAATGGAGAGATTGATCACACATCGTATTAAGGCAGGGTGGATAAAATTGAGGCTCGCATCTGGAGTCTTGTGTGATAAAAAAAGTGCCACCAAAATTTAAAGTCAAGTTCTATAGGATGGTGGTTAGACCTACTATGTTGTAAGGGGCGGAGTAATGGCCAGTCAAGACTCCGCACATACAAAAGCTGAAAGTTGCGGCGATGAGGATGTTGAGATAGATCTGTGGGCATACAAGGAGGGATAAGATTAGAAATAATGATATCTGTGGCAGAGTGTGAGTGGCCTCGTTGGAGGATAAGCTGCGGGAAGCGAGGTTGAGATGATACGAGCAAGTGCAGAGGAGAGACACAAATACCCAAGTGCGGAGGTGTGAGAGGTTGGCTATGGATGAATTCAGGAGTGGTAGAGGTAAGCCGAAGAAGTATTGGGGAGAGGTGATTAGATGGAATATGACACATGTGCAACTTAATGAGGACATGGCCTTAGATATGGGGTTGTAAAGGACACAGATTAGTACAAAATGGTAGTGTAGTGTTATTATTGTAGGCCCGCTTAGCCTATCATACTAGTAGGCGCAGTATTACTTTATAGTAGCGTTTGATTTCTACTGCTATGTGTTCTTTAGTGTACTTTGTTTAACTTATGTACCTGCATTAGTTACTGCTTCTTTTTCAGAATGCGTTAGCATGGTACCAACATTTTCATACTGCTTTAAATTTCTTGTCCGGTCTGACCGTTTCTCTTGCTTTGTTTGTGCTTATGCTTTGTCTTGAACCGATGATCTCTTGAAAACAACCGCTCTACCTACGAAGGTAGAGATAAGGCTACCCTCCCCAGACCCCACGTTGTGGGACTTCACTGAGTATGTTGTTGTTGTCATTAATGATAGAAGAACCATTAAGAAAAATGTTGTTCCATCTTTTATCCTTTACTCATGTACTCATGTTATCAGTAGAAAAAATTTAAAAATTCAATTAAAAAAAAGATAGAAAAGAACAAACCTTACCCAATTTTAGGAAGAGAGAGAGAACACATGATTAAGAACGTAGTATGGGATTTGCTTAGGTGATGACAAAATAGAAATGCACAACTGAGATTCAAAAGGCAGAAAAGGCTAAAGCAGTTTACATACTCTGTGACTCGCTACCTACCCTGCCCCGTTTAAAATTTGCAAAAATCAACTGTTGCCCCGCCCTGTTTAAGTGTTGCCCTGCCCTATTAAGGGTCTGCCCCGCCGCGCCCTGCCCTGCCTCAATTGCCATCCCTAATTAATAACAAGGAGATGTCAAAAGCACATCCTAGTTACAAGTGACAGCACTCTGGTGGTAGGACTTAGGTTTGGCATTGTGCTTGGTGGATTAGTCGAGTTGACAAGGTGTCTTGTGAGCTTGACCGAGAACCATCTTCATCAAAGAAGAAACTACTTGACTTAAATTTTTGTGTTTACTTGCATTTTAGTCCTGCTAATTTGGCAATGGCTTATTTTGTATGCCGGCATAGTACATATTCTTCTGTTTTAACTATTGGTTTGTGTTATATACTACTATCATTGAGGTTTTCCCTTACCCCTCTCAATCTTTGTACAGCAAAGTTCTATGAGTTCTGTTTCTCTAGCGAAATCAAATTGTTGAGATGAGAAAAGACAAGCCAGCTGTTGCAAGTTCAAGTAAAATCAAATTTGAAGACTATGATGAACATGAATCTTCATCTGAAGATGAGGAGGCAAAGGAGATAGAGGATGAGCTTGCTGATGTGACCTTTGAGGAATTGCAGAGAGCACGGTCTGATGGGTCGGATACAATGTATAGGAAATTTAATTCGGAAGAAAAAAGTGGCCGAGCTAACAAGAATAGGCCAATGGAGATGAGTAGCAAGAAGCCAGTGAGCAGATTTAGGGAAATTATCCAAGTTCCTAAAAAGGCTACACGTGACCCCCGCTTTGAGTCTTTAACTGGCGAGCTCGACGTAGAACGGTTCAAAAAGAGATACAATTTTCTTTACGAGGATAATCTTCCAGCAGAAAAAGAGGAGCTGAAGAAACAGATGAGGAAATCCAATGACCCAGAAGAGGTAAATGAACTGAAAAGTCGTCTTTCTTGGATTGACAAACAATTGAAATCGGCAGGAATGAAGCACACTGAGAAAGAGATTCTGCAAGAGCACAAGAAGAAAGAGAGAGAAGCTGCTAAGCAAGGGAAACAACCTTATTATCTCAAAAAATCTGAAATTCAGAAGCGCAAACTTATTGATAAATACAAGGAACTCAAATCATCTGGCAAACTGGAAGCATATATTGAGAAGAAAAGGCGCAAGAATGCTGCAAAAGACCACAGATTCTTGCCATATCGGCGTCCTGGTGAGCAAGAAAACTAGTGAAATAACAGGTTTGCATGCTGTAGCATATTCGTTTGCTTGGGTTTCTCCTCACAAGTATGTGGAGAGCTTTCCTTTTAGGCATGTCCATGGGCTCTGTAATTCAAGATGTAGAGACCGGTGAGAGGCCGCATCTTTTGTTACTTTAGTTCTTGTTATGGTTAAGCTGATTCCTATATGTGCCTTCGGTATAGCTAGATTTAGCTGTATTCATTGCCTGGACAGAGATAGTTGAAATTTATGGTATCATTAACAAGAATACAATCGATCAGTCCAGCCTTCAAGCGACTCATTTTGCTTTTAGTTTTACTGAATAGTTCTATGATGTTTAGTTTCTGATGAAACAATGGAACTTTGAAGAGTTTGTCTATTGTAATTGCTACTTGGTCTAATTTTTTCTACTTGCTACACAATGAAGAGAAAAGTCCTGTTAAAGGATGCTGATGCTGTACACTTCCTTGCAAATTTAACAGGATAAAAAAACTACAGTACTATTATTAAACGAGTAGTTATTTTTCCTTTAATAGAATCAGTTTATCCACCTATTAATGGGGCTACATCCATTTCTTCCTAATCTATTAGACATGAAGTATGTTGAAAATCATAAGGTCTCGGGTTCAAATTTCAGTGGAGGCAAAAACGCTAGGCGATTTTTTGCCACCTCTCCAAGCTTTGGTTGATAGAGTTGCCTGATATATGTGCGGGTGCGAGGTAGCAGGTATCTTGTGGAATTAGTCGAGGTGTGAGCAATCTTGGCTTAAACTCCACCCAAATTTCACATTTGTATCAAACTCAACTTCCTGGTGTTGTTTCAACAATGTCTAGTTCAGGGTAAGGGAGAGGGTAATCCCTTTCGTTGCACAGCTCAAAGACACTACAATTCTCTCAATAGCAAATCAGGGATGAAAGTTGGTTCACTGCTTGAGTAAAGAAGGATTTATCTTGGGTTGGGCTCCGATAATTTGACGGCCCACTATTGCAATATGAGACACACAATGGGCTGGGCCTTTATCCAATACAGTAAAGATGGCTAAGAGTGAGGAGTTTGCATCTCAGTTTAGCATTTCGTAAAATGAAATTTAAAATGAGAATAAATTCAAAATTGTGGGTTTTGGAAGGGAATTAACTGATTTATTGCAAACATTTGTGCATCTTAAAGTTAAATCTACCTTTTAGTTAACAGTTTAAGCTTTTATACACCTGTAGTGTTAAAAGGTATTTACACATATCATTTATAACGTATATAATCACATATAAATTTTTAATATTAAGTATTACTAGTATTCGTATCTGCATGATGCGCGGTCGATATTTAAAATATGAATCATGTAAAATTGTTATCTTGTTTGTTTGAGAACATTAACCTAATTGTTCTCATGAAATTAAATTGTAATTTTGCTTTCTATGCATGTAAAAATATAAAAAAGCAAATGGTAAAAGTTTACCATGCTATAAGTAATTGATATATATATATATATATATATATATATATATATTCTTATCACCAAATATCAATTAATTACCCATTTTCTCTTTAATTAATAACTTAACCAAAATAAACTAGTATGGATAAATTTTTACCATCATAGCCTACCTTAACAACTACACTAAGTTATATATAGTTTTAGAATACTTTAATCTACTTGACAATTGATTTCTTTTTTGAGATCATATTTTTAGTTCTAATTTTAAAATACATTAGATTATAATATTCTAACGAAGTACTTAATTTTTGTTTTATTTAAAGGAAATAAATATATCATAAAGTCATTCAATAATTTTGTTCCTTCCCCATATTTCTTTATTACCTTTTCACTACTTAATACTATTGTATTGTCAATCTAACTTTATATTAGTTTGTCACTTGACTTAATAATTATTTCTATTGCACTCTCTTTAATAGTGACTTTTAATTAGCTTGCAAATTGACTTATGTCTTGTTTGGCCAAGCTTTGGGGATGCCAAAGCGCTTTTTAAAAGAAAATATAATCAAACACAAATTATTTTTTTAATACTAATAAAAATAATTCTCAAATAATCTGGACCAAACAAAAACAATAGAACTTCAAAGTACCTTTTAGAATAAAATAAAATTTCTGCAGATAAACAGAATCTATAAATTTTAGTTTTTTTGTGGTTTTCCACCCGGTGTCTGCTATCCGTATTGGAGTACAACTATATTTGAATTCGCACCGCATAGGGCCTCATTCGGAGGAAAGCGCTCCCTACCAAAAAATTTTCATACTTAGGACTCGAATTCGAGACATCTGGTTAAGGAAGGAGCAGCACATTCATTGCACCACATCCTTTGGTGGTACAAATTTTAACTTTATTCTAATAACAAAAAAATTACTTTAGCTGCATTTAAAAGCACTTTCTCTTTTGATCAAACACATCTATCTTATTCTTAATTGGAGAAAAGTAAAGTCATTTGCTATCATTATAATTTTGAAAGAAAAAGATAAAAGAAACTTATGCATTCAAAATTCTAGAACACATTTGCTATCTATCTTTTCTATTATTATTTATTAAATTAAGCTCATTGATACAACTTTTTGATAATGCTATTCTATATATCAATATTTATAAAAGTGAAAAGAGATGCATGTAATCATAACAGACATAAGTTACTATTCAAAGAGAAAAATAAAAGCAAACAGAATAACATTATACAAAATAAACTTTTTTTTGCGTAGTGCTTTTAAAATACTGAATAATGCCAAAAAAAAAAATTGTACATTCATAATATATTCAACATTCCTTCCCCGAATGATTTGGTAAAACATCTTTATATATTTCGGTTATCTGTCGTACTTGTTC
Source organism: Anisodus acutangulus (assembly GCA_029783415.1). Classification (NCBI taxonomy): domain Eukaryota; kingdom Viridiplantae; phylum Streptophyta; class Magnoliopsida; order Solanales; family Solanaceae; genus Anisodus; species Anisodus acutangulus. The sequence continues at coordinate 9,269,304 of CM056494.1, forward strand.
ATTAATTCAAATATTCATTTTGCATTTGTGAGATATTTATATACATCATATCTATGAAAACTTCAGACTCCTTATTTACATCTGTGACAAAAGATAAATGTTTAATGTTAATTGTAATAAAAATAAAATAATAAGAATAATGTTAAATCAAGCATGAAAATATACCTTGGCAATTTGGTAAAGCTCCTTTTTATATTTCGATTCTTCATTATGCTTGTTTATTTTTAAAATATTTATTTCGCATTTGTGAGATATTTGAATATATCATATCTACGGAAACTTCAGGTTTCGTAGTTACATCTGTAACAAAAGAAAAATGTAATGTTCATCGTAAATAAAAAATAACAATAACAATAACAATAACAATAACAATAACAATAACAATAACAATAACAATAACAATAACAATAACAATAACAATAACAATAACAATAACAATAACAATAACAATAACAATAACAATAACAATAACAATAACAATAACAATAACAATAACAATAACAATAATAATATTAAATCAAGCAGACCTTGATGATTCTTTGGAGAATTTGGATGTGCATACCCAATAATTTCTTTATCCATAGTAGAAAACATATACGACCAAAAAAGTATTATATAAAATATAAGCATACGAAAAACATAATCACATACTCATAACATTATTTAAGTAGACACGTACATATGAAGTGATAATAACTAATTAAAATTTTAAATATACATTTTGAAAATATTGGACCCTAAGATCTATTTTGAGTAAACTGAAAATTGTATGAGAAAAATGTTAGACCATAGTTTGAGTCTTGTAAGTTATTCATACATTAGACGACGATCTAATATCTAATGTTACCTGGTAAGGTAATTTATAAGGGTTATATTTGCACAACTTTTAAAAATAGGGACAAAATTTAAATAGTAACCTAAAAAAAGAGATATTTGTGTAAATCAACCGAACTCTTTTTACATATAGAGAGATTGAAAATATTCAAATTTTAAAATGTATTTGTCGAAAATGTTTGCTTAATTTCAATTTTATACGAGCTAAATCATAAAAATTACATCTCTGACTTTTCAAATACAACTACAAATTTGATAAGTATTATGAGATCACAAATTTTTGGATTACATAAAATTTATTTCATTTGAAATATAAAATTAATCACATTTATTTATAAATATTATATTTTAATTTGTATTAAATAAATATACATAACATAATAATGGATTATGTTGAACCACTGACTATCAGTTATTTTAATTCTTTTGTTAAGAAAGCAATAAACTATTGATGATTTTTAAGCTTTTCCGCTTGTATTATAAATTTCTTAATGTTAAAGTCCTACAATCTATATTATTTTTATCTCTCATCTTTTTCGTTTTCTTCTCCAATCAACATCTATCAATATAGGTGAATGCATATAAGTCTTAACTTTCAAAATTCTCAATTTATCCCTCATATTTCTCTAATCTTTTCCAAAATCTATATTCTCAAGTGTTGTGATGATTATTTTATCTTGAAACATATGTAGAGAGATTAAATAATTTTTTATCAAATATGTTTGATTCACTTGATTATTAATTTTATCCTTTTTACTATTAAATTAATCATAAGCTCTGTTTATTAGTATATTCTTAATCGGTTATTATACTTTGAGATTTTACAGTTGTATAGTTATAGTATGTTGGAACAAATTATTTGTTTATAGTTCTGAAAATTTTATTCTCTTCATATTCGGGATAAATATTAATATTATATAAATTGTTAATTGTTATGTTTTTAACAAGTATCTACACAATCTAATTAGATGATTATGAACAGAGCTTAAACATTCAAAATTACTAAAATCATGCATCACTTGTAATTTAGCAAAATATGGACAAATCTAATGTGAAGTACAACACTCAATATGATGCACCCATACCTTATTTTAAAAAATTGTAAATATTGATCACGTGAACACTAGCAGAAGATACCCTGTCAAATTCCTTCAAAACTAAAGAATAATTCAATAACGACTCAATAGATTAACATATATAATTTCAATATCGTGAAGAGAGCTATAATTTTAGAATATCATTCCAAAAGCAAAAGGTAAAGACATTTAAAGACATGAAACTAACCGTTGAATGATCGAGAGCTTTTAATATATGATGTCTATTAAGGATTAAAGTTGAAGAAGCTTTCTCCTCAGTAACACCTGAAAAAATACAACACATATTCTACAAATAAAATATTATATAAATAAAATGAACTTTCTTATAGAAAATCTTAATTGAGATTGACAAAAATACTAAAAGAATATGCCAAAAGAACTCATATACAAAAACTTGTGAAGTGAGAAACCCGATGAAAAAATACTAATAAAATATTAAGACATTTTGCTTATGTTAAGCTCCTTTTATACCCTTTTGCTCCTTATTAATAGCAACTAAATTTTTAATAATTAAAATAATATTTTTTTAATGAAATAAGAACTCTTTATATGAAAAATAATAATATAGAGCACAAGTCTATGGAGCAAATGGTACGGCTCCTTTTATAGTCTTTTTCTCCTTATTTATAGCAACAAAATTTATTAATCATTGTAATAATATTTTTAGTTGAAATAAGAATTCTTTATTTGAAAAGTAAATAATATTAGAGCACACGTCTATGGAGCCAATGGTTCGCTCCTTTAATGGTCTTTTGCTCCTTATTTATAGCAACTAATTTTTTTAATTATTACAATTATATTTTTAAGTTGAAATAAGAATTCTTTATTTGAAAAATAAATTTTATAAAGCACACGTGTTCTACTTAGGGTTGACTTCTTTTATAGTTTTTGCTCCATATTTGTAGCTACTGAATTTCTTAACCATTCTAATAATATATTTTAACCATGATTTTTTGGAACTAAATTATCTTTCAAATCAAATTTAGATATTAATAGATAACTTCTTTTCTAGAATATGATAAAATAATCAATATTATTCGCCATATATATCGATAATCACTCCCTTTAAACGTGGAATTTTATTTATTTCTCCAATAAGTTTATACCCTTATACACTGATAATTATAATAGTGATAATCCATATTAAAAAGTTTGTCATAATTCTTATTCAAACTCAATTTTTGCTTGTTTCAGTTTTAATTTAAATTAAATTTGATCATTGATTAATAAATAACTCATTTTGAAAAAAAGATATTATTGAGTTTGAAATGTCCTTTAATTACGGTATTGCTAAGGTACAAAAAGCACCCTAAGTGCTAAATATGAATAAGTACGATTAGTTTTAAAGTCAAAATTTAACCTTTTATTTTTAGTTAAAGATTAATGTATTACTTATAGAATATGATAAAAAATAATCAATAATATTTGTCATATATATCGATAATCACTTTCTTTAGATGTGAATTTTATTTATTTCTCCAATCAAATTACCAAAATAGGTAAGTACATATTATCTTTAATATTTATAGATATAAACCATTTTCTATATTTCAATTAAAATGTGGCTTTTCGTTAATAAATAACTCTTTCTTAGAAGATATCATTGAGTTTTTAAATCCCTATAACTATAATAGTGAAATTCAAATTGACTTTTAACCATGAAATTCAAATTGACTTTTAACGGGTTTCCTAGATCAACTGTTAAGAGAGGTGTATTTAAATTTGCACATGAATATCAACAGTATTTACGTTAATCATTTTAATGGCAAAGTGCTATCACTTCTGATATAGGTTGTAGTACTAACGGCCATGATTATTTAATGGTAACCTGTCATTGGATAGATTATAAATGGTCTATGCAAAAACGTATCTTAGCGTATAGATATATAGATGATAGGCACACTGGTACTTTTATTGCAGAAAATATTTATCAAGTGTGCGATTATTACAGAATAACTGATAAAATTATGACTATTACATTAAATAACACTTCTTCTAAAAATTATGCTATTACAATTTTAAAAAAATAGTTTAACTCCATCTTTTCCAGATCATTTTCATATAAAATGTGTGTGCCATATATAACTTAGTTGTAAAGGACGGTCTATCACTTTTTGAAGACATTCTTAGTAAAATACATTTTGCTATAAACTTTATTTTTAAAAATAATAGAATACAACGAAAAAAAGAATATAAAAAAACTTGTCACGATTGCCAACTACCTTTTAGAAAAATTCCAGAAGAAGTACCCACTAAGTGGAATTCTTTATACGAGCAACTACTTGTTGCTTATGACTATAGAAAACCTATAACTTTATTTTTTAACTCTCATAATCAAAATTCAGCCAATATGGTTGTAGATAGCGATTGGGGAAAATTTTCCTAACTTATTGTATTTCTAGAGAAATTTTTTCAAGCAACAAAAGAATTTTCCGGTATTTATTATCCTACTATTTCAACTATGTTGTTTTATATAGCTCTAATATTTTTACTGCTTAATGAATATATGGATAAACCAGCTTATAAGGAAGCTATTAAAAAATGTTTATCAAAATAAAAAATATTTATTCATATTCCCATTATTTATATTATTGGTGTTGTATTAAATCCGACTATTAAAATAGACATTACTAAATTACTTATTGAAACTATTTATAATTGTATAGCAGTACTACCACTCCAAGTCCCAAAAATCCAAATCACCCACCACCTATTGAACAAACTAAAGAAGAAGTGTTGTCTAGCGTAGAAGGTGAATGCAAAAAAGTATATAGGTTTTACCAACAAGAAAGTGCTAGCAACCTACCGCCTTCCATGCCATCTTCTTCTTCTTCTTCTTCAACACAACCTCACAAAAGATATGTTGTTTCGCGGCTAGTATTGAAAGCCTCAGAAATAGAATGTGCGGCCGTAACGCTACTAACCAAATTAGCGAGTTTGATTATTTTATTTTGCAGGGTTCTATACCGTACCAAGCAGTTCTCAATGAAGAAGGACGTGAAGGCTTGCTGAAATATTGGAGAGGGAATGAGAAGACCTTTCCGACACTTTCAATGATGGCCCGAGATGTTTTGAACATTCAAGCGTCATCAACGGCGTCTGAAAGCGCTTTTTCTACCGGCAGATATCAAATAGGAGATTACATACACTCATTAACAGGAGACAGCTTGGAGATTGTAGTATTATTCAGAGATTAGATACAAGTGGAGCGGAGAAGATGCGGTCAACCGGAGATCAATGAAGAAGAAGACGAAAACTACAACGAAATCTTATCCGAAGGTGGTGGAAGCGACATGGAGCAATTTGACCAACAAATACCAATTTCAACCGAAGAACCACAGGAAATTATCAAGAAACTAGAACAAGTTTTTTTCAAACTGTAATTTTTTTAATTGTAATTTTACTATGTAATTTGCAACTTTTGAACAACACCACAAAGTTGCAATTTTGACAATTGTATTTGTATTACAAAAAAAATTATATGTCTATTAAATAATATAAGAGGCACAAAAACAGCCTTGTGATGTTTTTATTACACTATCTTGTTCAATTATTGAGTTATTTATATATGTTATTTTTTAAATTAAGTGGGAAAAAAACCCGCCACGACCCGATTCCGACGGGATTGGGATTGGGACAGGACTTCGGCGAATCCCGCCAAACCCGCCCCGACCATTCCGGACCCGTCTCACTGGACACCCCTAGCGTACACTCTACCCTCCCCAGACCCCATGTTGTGGGATTTCACTATGTTGTCGTTGTTGGTGTATCAAAGGTGACAATTTGTGTCCAAAAGTGGAATGCTAATTTCTATAGTAAATAACGATTAAAAAAATATTTTAACAATTGAGAAAACGGTTCAGAATATTAATTAATTCAGCATTCAAAAATTATTCTGGTAAAATAGTTCCTTGAATGTGTCAAATTATACTTGACTTTGAGACATTTACTGTTGTTTCGACCATAGGAAGAGAAAATCATTTTGGTATATTGAGATAGTGATACTTTTGGATTATTTTTTTTTGATGCAAAATGTAATACGTTCGCTTAGGAAACCCCACAAGCTAAAACTTCATTCTCATTCATAGAAATCTCTGTCCAATAGTGTCCAAGAAAGGCCATCAATCTCAATCACTAGAGAAATATGAATTTATAAGATGAACCTAAAATGAACCATCAGCATCAGGCCAATTCCCCTTCTTGAAGTGATCATTCACGTTTGGCATTCACTAAGTTATGTCCCCCATAGTACTAGAGTTAGCCATGGTGATTCAATGCACTATCACTATCACTATCACTCTAAAGCAAAGAAATTACACGTTATTTGTATTTATTGCTCAGAATTTGAGATTACGCATTTCATCTTAAATCTCAACTATATTTGTTTATTTTTTCTTCTCAACATATTTGTTATGTGTTCAACAAATTAGAAGGTAACTATAGGAAGATGAATTTTTATTATTCTTCCTTTTCTTCCCTTTTACATTTTATGATATTTAGTCAAATCTAATCTTATACTCTTCCTCCTATATAATTATATTGTGAACCATATTTGTTTGCAATCACACTGTTTGATTTTTCGTTAATTAATTTTCTTTATATAAAAAATGGCAACTTCATTTTTTTTATTCTTTAAAGGGGTAGAATTATAAGTGCAGTTTTCATAATTTCATGACGTAAAGTATGATTATTGTTGATTTGTCATTTGCTTTTATGCAGCCTTGCTACCTTCTAGTTGCTAGTTACATTTTTATTCAATTAATTTATATGGCTTTTAATAACTTTATGCTAAGAATATTTTTTTGGAAGAAACAAAAAGGATTACGTAAAGCTTAAGGACCGAGATCTGAGGCCAAAAGTTAAATTACTCGTTCTATTATATATGAATCATTAATTCATTGAAATTCCATCTAATAAAACGGAAGAATTATAAATCTCCAAAAATAATAGATAAATTTTTTATAATATTATAAAAGTTGATTTTAAAAATAAATTACCGAAAATTAATCGAACCGTACCGATACCGAAGAGAAACCGAGACAATTGATACGGTTTTGAAAAGTTCAATATTGGTTATATTCGTAAATTAACCAAAAATTTGGTATGGTATAATTTTTATAAAAAAAACTCGATCGAACCGTACCATTGGCACCCCTAATAATGCTAGTAATAACAATTAGTAAAGGCAAGAAAAAGTAGAAGCTTCATGCTTAATCTTAACTAACTTTAGGCTAATCATTGCTACAACCACATTTTAGATTTAATTGTAATTATTTCACTAAGTACTTTATTCTTTATTCTGCCTAAAAACTAATTATGGGTTAAGACATCTTTTAAAGCAGGTAAAATATCATTAGGTTACGAGCACCAACTACACCTGCCCGCTTTAAGCTAATGACTTTTAATCCTTTGGTCCACCATAATTAGGTGAACTTAAAAAAAAATAGTTCACATAAAGGGACTCACATTTAGTAACTATCTATATTCTGCAGCAGATCGAGATATTTTAAACTCTTTTCTTAATAAGCATAAAGGACTATGTGTTTTTTGCTTCTTCGTTTTTTCTCACTCAAGGGATATATATGAATTACCAAATTTTGCTTATGTTTAGTCCTTATCTACATTTTTGTGGAGCACTATATAATTAAATAATCGTAAACTCAATATTTTAACATTACGTGCGAATACAGAAAAGTTATTAGTCCAATAGTTTAGATTTTAGAATATGGTTCTAATGAGAAAACATTGATGCAACCATAATATGTCCCTCATCCCCTACTAACCTGTGCATGTGGATTATTGTTTATATATGTATATATTGATGAGAAATTACAAGTTTGCTCTTATGTTTGTTCACATGATTATAACAATTACAAATTAAGTCCAAGTGAATTCGGTCCAGCTATATCGAAGGCAGATTCATGATTTAAACTATATGGGTTCAATCTTCAAAAATCATAATTATTATATCTTTGAAGTTATGGTTCAATTCATAATGACTAGTTATTACAATTTTAATAGTTATTTACACATAAAATTATGCTATGTGTCAAACATATTGCATTCAAATCAATCTGATAATAACTTACAGTTGCATTCGCACATGTACTATATCTATGAATTATCACTGTCTGTAATGCTCCATTTAAACCCATCGATCTTGGTCCAATATCATAAAAAGATTAATTAGTTTCTCAATCACATGATTATCATGTAATTTTTCTAGTTAATAAACGATATTCCAATTAATAATTGTAATCACAAAATATAGATACAGACAAGTTATCCACCAAAGCTAAATGTTAAAAGTTAGTAATTGCTTTCTTGAATATAATCAGGGGCTCAATCAGTATATTGAAACTTTAATTATTTTTTTTGGAGATACATGAGAGACAAAATATATTCTATCGATCTTTACATAACGATTTAAGTATCTATTATGTGGCCTTAATGTACATCTTGGTCAATATCCTTTGAATGTAACAGAGTAACAACGTCTGATTTGACAACAAGAAATTGTAAGTTTTGATAAGGTTCTATCAATATCATTATTCATGTTGAAGTTTAAGCTTGATCTATCAAGCAATAAAGAAATGCAACCTTTTTAAAAACTTACCAGATCTTTCTAATTTTATTGCAACTACGTCTTTATTATAATTTATGGCATCATCAATCTCAGAGTTCATTACCTAACCCACACAATTAATGTATGATTTTAGTTACAATTCAACAACCTATTAATTCTAGCAGGTAATGTTTAAAGAAAAAATATTACTTGTATCGGAAATTTATACTACAGAAATGAATAATGTCATCACTTAATCATGATTAATTAATTTACTTTAAATTGTACTAATATTTATAATCAAATTATTTAGTTTAGTGTAAAACTGAGTGCAAACAAATATTTTTCAGCTTTAGGATCCATCCATAGCGTGCGATGTACTTAATACTTATCATAAATACTTAAGTGAATGTCCACCTTTACATTTTGTACAAAATTTATAATGTAGTTTTAAATACATAAAACAACATATGGTCCCAATCCCATAGTAAGGAGTGAATAACTTTTATTGATGATGCAAAAACTTTTGCTACAAGGCAGCCTATTTGGCATTCTTTCCAGCCATTAATTAAGCTGGCGGCAATGAAAAAAGTCAAAAAGTGCATGTGATCATTATTAATTCATGTAATTAAGAATTACACTATTTCTTCATTTACCAACGTGAAATACTTGTCATTTGGTCAATAACCGTCCATCATTCTATGTCTCAAACGTTTCAGTTACGTACCAATATCTCTTTCACTAATGAAATTTGCGATACTTGACACTACGTGTGCACGTGTGTGGAAACGATGCTTCTGACGTGCGGGGCCCCAATTGTTCAAGTCATAAATAATGGGATAAACTTAATTCCACATTAGTAAATTCCAACAATCCCCTCTTGAAAGAGATTTTGGCTCACTCACATGGTGCCTTTTCCAGCAATCTATCAGTGGACCGATGTTGCATCAGGAGAGGTAGCTTCAGCTTATAACCTTCCATAGTTGAATACCATCGGACTTACTTACTGCACGGTGAACGTGATGTCTTGAACCGTCAGTGTTTAGTGTAAGCCAAGTCAACTGTACCAACACAACAACTTCCCTTACTCTATTCTTCGTAATGTTTTGTCCGTTGTGGCCGTGAACACTTCTTGTATTCTTAAGTGCGTTCATTTGAGGCGGCCTGTCCTCGCACTTAAATAGGTGGTCTCCTACAAAGTATCCTGTTATACCCCCACTTTGCAAGTGTTAGGAACCATTAAAAGTTTCCCCAAACCTAACCGCAACTGTTGATGATCATTAAAGGTTTTGAAAACTTAACATTTGCCCACACTGCATATAACACTTAACGCCTATCGCTGGAATGGCTTTGGATTTGGTGTTTCTTTACAGAAATCACTATCCGAAGTGCTCATGCTTCCACCGAAGCGCTTAACTGAACCTTTACAACTTAGTTTTCCCATTGAACATAATTCCTGGGATCTCCAGTTAGTAAGGTTGGGTTACCACCGTATTGGTCCTTATAGCTTTGGATTTTAAGCCCATTCCCCTAGACAGTAAGAACATCTGATCCTTGGGTAAGCCATTTGTCAGTGGGTCTGCTATGTTATCCTTTGGTTTTATGTAATCGATTGATATTATTCTCGTGGTGATCAGCTTCCAAGGGTCTTATGTCTCCGTAGAATATGACGAGACTTGCCATTGTACATCGAATTTCGTGCCCTTTCTAGAGCCGACTGATTGTCGGAGTGGGTCATTATAGAAGGTACGGGGTTGTCCCAACAAGGGACATCCTCTAAGAAGTCGTGAAGCCACTCATCTTTTTCTCATGCTTTGTCTAAAGCGATAAACTCTGATTCCATCGTGGATCGGGAGATGCAAGTTTGCTTAGAGGATTTCCAAGACACAGCCCCACCACCAATTGTAAATACATACCCACTAGTAGACTTGATGTTCTCTATATCAGATATCCAGTTTGCATCACTGTACCCCTCTAGTACAGCTGGATATCTCGAATAATGCATCCCGTAAGTTAGCGTGCAAGTATCGTAGTACCCGATTCAACACCTTCCAATGATTATTACTTGGATTACGGGTAAACCTAGCCAACTTGTTGACTGCAAAAGAAATATCATGTCGGGTGCAGTTTATTATGTACATCAAACTCCCAATCACCTGTGCATATTGCTCTTGGCATACGGGTGCACCACGATTTTTATCAAGCTTTTGATTTCTATCCAGTGGTGACTTCATAGACGAACTGGCAAACATCTCGAACTTTCTCAACACATCCTCGATGTAGTGAGACTGAGATAAGACCAGTCCGTCAGACGTCTTAGAGATCTTTATCCCTAAGATGACATCTGTGATACTCATATCCTTCATGTCGAAACATTGTTTCAACATGTTATTAGTCTCTAGGATCAAGCTAGGACTGCTCCTTGTGATCAACATGTCATCTACGTACATTCATATCATGACGAACGAGTCAGAGTTACCTTTCGTGTAGACACATTTGTCGCACTCATTAATGGAGAAACCCTTCGATAGTAGAGTACTATCAATTTTTTCGTGTCATTGCTTCGGGGCCTATTTCAGCCCGTACAGAGATTTGATAAGTCGACAGACTTTTTTCTCTTGCCCTGGAACCACATACCCCTCGGGTTGTTCCATATAAATTTCTTCTTCCAAATCTCCATTTAGGAAGGCTGTCTTGACATCCATTTGATATATCTTAAGGTCACGTAATGCTGCGATCGCTATGAATACTCGTATGGACGTCATCCTAGACACCGGGGAGTACATGTCAAAATAGTCAAGGCCTTCCTTCTACCGATAGCCCTTGACTACCAACTTGGCCTTGTACTTATCTATAGACCATTTACTTTATACTTCCGTTTGAGTGTCCATTTACAACCCAACATTTTATTTCCCGAAAGAAGATCAACCAACTCCCAAGTATGATTATGCAGGATGTAGTCTATTTCACTCTTAATAGCTTCTTTCCAGAGCGGTGCCTCTGGAGTTGACAATGCTTCAACAATTGTCCTTGGTTCGTCATCAACCATATAAGCTACAAAGTCAGGACTGAAGGATTTATCCTTCCTGGCCCTTTTACTTCGCCTCGGTTCCATCTCTGGAGTCTCCAAGTTCTGAGAATCTGGAACACTAGATTTCGAATTTAATCCGCATGCTTAGTTGATTTTCAATTTCTGCTTTGTAACGTCAGAACGCTTCAAAGGCTTCATCTTTACTTTTCAACAAGTAAAGGTAACAATACCTTGTGGTATCATCAATGAATGTCACAAAGTACTTGTTCTCCCCCTCTAGTTTGTGCAAATTTCAAATCACATATATCTGTGTGAATAAGTTCTAGAGGAGCGGTATTCCTTTCGAAGAATCTAAAAGGAATCTTTGTGAGTTTTGCCTCTCGCACACCTCACACTTATGTTGAGGGTTTACGTCGATAGACGGCAACAACTCCAACTTCACCAACCTTTGGATGGACTTGTAGTTAACATGTCCTAATCTACGATTCCGTAAATTAGAAGACTCAAGCAAGTAATAAGAAGCTTCAATTTTATTGCTTGGACGTATTACAGACATGTCGTTAACTTTAAAGAGGCCTTCACAGACGAAGCTTCTTCCCACAAAAGTTCCATTTTTGGTGATTATAAATTTATTGAACTCAAATACTAGCCTAAAACCAACATTAACCAATAAATGACCTGAAATTAAAATCCTCCTACTCACAGGGACATGCATCACCTCCTTCAGAGTGAGCTCCTTTCCAGAAGTCATATTCAAGACTACCTTTCTTACCCCTAGCACGTCAGAGGAAGCGTTGTTACCCATGAACAACTTCTTGTCTGTAACTGGTGTATATGTGGAGAAGACATCTCTATTGGAATATATGTGTCTGATAGCACCCGTGTACATCCACCATTGCATGGGATTCTCAACAAGGCTTGCCTCAAGCACCACCGCCGAGAACTCCTCAATCATATTGTCAAGAAGCCTGTCTTTGACGACGTTAGCCTGTGCATTGCCTTTGGCCTTGGCCTTCTCTTGTTGCTCAGTCTTAAGCTTGCGGCAGTCCTTGATCATGTGACCAGGTTTCCCATAGTGGTGACAGTTCCCATTGAACTTCTCCGCCGCCTGGGTCTTGCCGTCTTTCTGGAACTTGAGCTTCTTGCTTGGGTTCCCTTTGGCCTCAGCCAGATTTGCCTTTGCCTCAACGGGTTGTTTTCCCCTAGGCAAGACCTTCTTATTATCTTCCTGAATCTGGAGTTTGATAATAAGTTCCTCAAATGTCATTCCCTTTGTCTTGAGTTTTAAGCAACTCATAAACTCATTCCACGAAGGTAGCTTTTCAATTAGTGATGCAACCAAAAACTGCTCATTTGGTTTCATACCTTCCAAATCCAGGTGATGTAGAATCATTTGGAATTCCTTGACTTGGGACATCACAGTTTTGCTATCCACCATTTGAAATTTCAGGAATTTCCCAACTATGAATTTCTTTGTATCATCATCTTGTGTGTTGTACTTCTTCTGCAGTTTTTCCCATAACTCTTTGGCGGTGCCTACGGTGCAATACACCGTGTAGAGTGGGTCTGGCATACAATTCAAAATATAGTTCTTACATATGAAGTCACTATGACTCAATGCATCAAGAACCATCTTCATGCCATTAACGACATGGATACCTTGGCCCCCTTCAGCCATTTCATTAGGCTGAGGGCCCACTTCATCTCCAGCTTGTGGAGGATCTTCTGTTAGGAAACGAGTAATTCCCATAACAGTCAGATAAAACAACATATTTTGCTGCCATTTCTTGAAGTTGGAGCCCATAAACTTCTCTGGCCGTTCATTGAAGAAACCGGAGGGTGGAGGAACAATAACGTTCCCTTGAGCAACCGGAAAGGCATTGGATGTACCTTGAGCAGCAGGAATGGCATTGGGGTTGCCTTGAGTAGTAGCAGCAACAGAATCAGAAGTGAGTTGTTCTCTTCCAGTCATCTTTCTAAGCACTTACAACAATCTTGTCTTAAAATTATGGGTTACAACAATTGCAGGAAATGAGAAGTAAGTAAATATTACAAATTGCTAGAAAGGATAAACTAAAGATTACAACAAACTGGAATCAAGAACGAAACAAACTCCTTGTGTGATTTGCTGAGTCGAGTGATGACACTATGTCTTTAAGACAAGATTGTCCCGTATATATCCTTTTACGTTGTCGGGTAATAGTCTCCCAAGATACAACAACTACTTAACAAATGAGCAAATGAAACTCAAGTGTTACTCTTGAAGAACTTTGAATATAGTAAACTTGCTATAGAGAAAGAAGAAGATATTAGAAAATTTTGTGAGTGTTTCTAAGTGTTGAACAATTGAGCCAAATGCCTCAATTTATAGTGTAATGAGATGACCCCTCAACTAGCCAACTAATGGCCTTCAATAGTCATGTAATGACACTTATTGAGGGGTTACATTCAGCCAAATAATGACTGAATTTGTGTGCCAAAAAATGGAGATTCAATGCTCCAAAACCAGCCCAAAAGTCAGAACTTTCCATTTTGTCGTCGCAGCATTCTGCCTCCGAAGCGCCGCGGCTCCAGTGGCTGAACACCCAATTAGCGTCGCGGCGCTCCGGCGCCTCAGCTCCGACGGGGTTTCGCCGCGGCTCCGCGGCAATTTCCGACTCGTTTCATCTTACACTTCTTCCTTCATTTACCAACGTGGAATACTTGTCATTTGGCCAATAACCGTCCATCATTCTATGTCTCAAACGTACGTTTCACTTACGTACCAATATCTCTTTCACTAATGAAATTTACGATACTTGGCACTATGTGTACACGTGTGTGGAAACGACGTTTCCGACGTGTGGGACCCCAATTGTTCGAGTCATAAATAATGGGATAAACTTAATTCCACATTAGTAAATTTCCAACCAAAGCCAACAAAGTTTTAATCAGATCTTATCTGATGTGATTTAATTTAATGTGAAGGAGCTAATTCCTAATCCAATAAACGACGCAAAGAACGAACAAGTAGTTAGCAACGTGACTTGAAGGTTCTTGAGTTTAATTTTCTTTCTTTTCCGCTAATAATAATAAATTGAGTGCTTCAGTTTGTTTTTTTGGTTATACAAACATAAAGTTCTTTTGTTCTAAATTGATTATATTGAGTTATATGCACCGTTAATGTAATTATTCTTCTATATATTTGCATCAATCTAAATAATATTTATAAATAAATCTCCTTAAAATATAAATTTTGTAATACCTATCACAACATATAAAATAACATTAAGAAATTATACTAACACCATATATAACTTAAATTCAATTTTTACTACTCATTTTTGTGGCTCCACAAAATTTAAGTCCTGATAAAAAGTCTAAAATATCTTTTCTTTTCCATGTTCCTCTCCCCTATTTTTTTTTAATATCCAGTTCCCGGCTTATGCCAGACTATTTCTGGAGATAGTAGTCCCGGTCCGTCAGCACTACAACTAGTAAATCGCGGGATGTGCTTGAATGACCAGCGTTTGAGAACAAATCAATTGATATCACCAACAAGGTCCTACCCCAGAAGAGAGCAAATTGCTCCCACCATGGTTCAAACCCACGTTGCAGGCCTCCAACTGAATTGGTGTAGTTTTTAATGTACTAATTAAATATATTTATAATAGTTCTAAGAAAAACTTAAAGATATCTCTATTTTACTTTGCTAGTTCGATAAGTGGACATTTAAAGACAATAAAACATATTAAGTAGGAGTGGATGCAGTTTGTGTTACCGGATTCATTTTAATCCTATACTTTAGATACAATAATTATTACTCTTCATTCACAAATAAATTGAAGTCACTATATAAATTTTCATTTCCTCATTAAGCTTATATAATATCATAATCATAATAAATAAAATAAAAGTGAAAAATACATTAATATATATATATATAATAATAATAATAGTAGTAATAATAATAATAATAATAATAATAATAATAATAATAATAATAATAAAAGTTTCATATGAGTCTAAACCTATCACCAATACGGATCTTTTTCTTTTCGTGTGTCCTATTTTTAGGTAAATTTGTATTGATATCAAGTATTTGCAGGTCTTTTGAGACCATTTCATGCCAATGCTTTACAAATGGAGATAATTCTGTGTGTAAAAAAATATTAAAATATTATAAAAATTCATAACTTTAAAAATATAATAAATTTAATGTTAAAAATCTTAAAGATTGAAGTTATAGAATTTAATTTTTTGGTAACATTATTGATAGCTTTGTAAACTATGAAGCAGTATGGTGCAAACAATGGTTTTGATGTGTGTGTATATGTGTGTGTGTGGATGCTGTGAATTTACCAAAAAAAAAATTTAAATTTTGAATTCGCTTTTAAATTTAGATGGTAAGGAAATTAATGCTATTCTTAAGTTCTTTTTTTTCGGCCTAAAAAAGAAATTAATTAGAGAAAGATAATAATTTAATATTTTTAAAATAAAAAATAATAGAAGAGAGAGGGTCCACCTGAGAATCCAACTAAGCCAGTGGTTCATATAGTTGCAAAGAATCTCCAACTATTGAAAGAGTTCTATAAACAGACAATACCATAACCTTTGCACATGCACCCATTTGCCATACAATCACACAATGCTCTATGACCTACCCTACAACAACAACATACCCGGTAAAATCCCACAACGTGGGATCTGAAGAAGACAAAGTGTACGCAGACCTTACATCTACCTTGATAGATAGAGCGGTTATTTCCGAGAGACTCTCGGCTCAAGACAGAGCACAAGCACAAGCAAAGCAAGAGCAAATCAAGAGAAACGGTCAAACCCGGTCAGAAAAAAATTTAAAGCAGTATGAAAATGCTAGTATCAAAAGCGAATAAGCCATGATAGCGCATTCTGAAAAAGTAAGCAGTAACTAGCGCATGTAAATAAGCTAAACAAAGTACACTAAATAACACATAGCAACATAAATCAAACTACATGGGACTATAAAACAATATTGCACCTATTAGTATGATAGACTAAGCGGGCCTACAATACAAACATTACAACTACCAGTTTGTAAGCGTAAGTAGGACTACGCTCGACTACCTACTACCCTTCTATCCTAATCCGTGTCCTCCACAACCCCCTATCTAAGGTCATGTCCTCATTAAGTTGCACCTGTGCCATATTTTATCTAATCACCTCTCCCCAATACTTCTTTGGCCTACCTCTACCCCTCTTGAATCCGTCCATAGCCAACCTCTCACACCTCCGCACTGTGGCATTTGTGTCTCTCCTCTGTACATGCCCAAACCATCTCAACCTCGCTTCCCGCATCTTATCATCCACCAAGGCCACTCTCATTCTGTCCCGGATATCATCATTTCTAATCATATCCCTCCTTGTATGCCCGCACATCCATCTTAACATCCCAATCTCCGCAACTTTTATCTTTTAGATGTGCGAAGTCTTGACTGGCCAACACTCTGTCTCATACAACATAGTCGACCTAACCACCGCCGTATAGAACTTGCCTTTAAGTTTTGGTGGCACCTTTTTAACGCATAAGACTCCAGATGCGAGCTTCCATTTCATCATTCCTGGCCCAATACGATGTGTGACGTCGTTATCAATCTCTCCATCCCTTTGGATAATAGACCCGAGGTACTTAAAGCTTCCTTTCTTTGGAATGACCTGAGTACCAAGCCTCACATCTACTCATGTCTCAAGGTCGCTCCCGTTACTACACTTACACTGTAAGTATTCTGTCTTGGTCCTACTCAGCCTGAACCCTATAGATTCCAGAGTTTGTCTCCAACCTCCAGCTTAACATTCACTCCGCTGCGAGTCTCATCAATCAAGACTATGTCATCTGCGAATAACGTACACCATGGCACATCCCCTTGGATTTGTCGCGTCAGTCCATCCATCACCAAGGAAAATAAGAATAGGCTAAGAGCTAATCCCTAGTGCAGGCCCATTATCATTTAAAAGTGCTCTGAGTCTCCTCCCACTGTACGTACCCTGGTCTTGACTGCATCATACATATCCTTGATCGCCCTAGTGTACGCTACACGCACACCTCTAACCTCTAAACATCTTCATAGAACCTCCTTAGAAACTTTGTCGTATGCCTTCTCGAGGTCGATGAACACCATATGTAAGTCTCTCTTCCTCTCCCTATACTGCTTCACCAACCTCCTAATAAGATGAATGACTTCTATGGTCGAACGTCCCGACATGAATCCAAACTGGTTCTCGGAAATAGACACACCTCTTCTCACCCTTCTCTCCACGACCCTTTTCCAAATTTTCATTGTGTGGCTTAGCAGCTTGATACCCCTATAGTTGTTGCAACTACGGATATCACCTTTGTTCTTGTTCAAAGGGATCATTGTACTCCACCTCCATTATTAGGGAATTCTCACCGTCTTAAAAATGACGTTAAATAACTCACTCAACCACTCCAAACTTGTCTTGCCTGCGCTCTTCCAAAATTCAACTGGGATCTCATAAAGCCCGGTTGCTCGTCCCCTGCGCATCATGCGAACAACACCCTTAACCTCATCAACCTTAATGCTTCTAGAATATCCAAAATCCTGGTACATACTAGATTGCTCCAGATCTCCCAGCACAATATCTCTATCCCTTTTTTCGTTCAAGAGTTTATGGAAATAAGACTGCCACCTCCGCCTAATATGCGCGTCCTCTACCAGTACTTTTTCATCCTTATCTTTGATGCACCTCACGTGATCTAAGTCACGGGCCCTCCTCTCCCTCGCCTTGGCTAGTTTGTACAATTTCATATCCCCGTCTTTCTCCTCTAATTCCACATACATGCATTCAAAAGCCGCCGTTTTCACCGCCTTAACCGCAAGTTTTGCCTCCTTCCTCGTCATCTTATACAGTTTCCTATTCGTTCACTTCAACGCTTCATCCTTGCTTTCTACCAATTTTGCATACGTCGCTTTCTTCGCTTCCACATTCTCTTGAACTTTACCATTCAACCACCAATCCACCTCGATGCCCACCACGGCTACCCTTCGAGACCCCAAACACTTCTCTAGCTACCTCTCGAATGCAACTGGCCGTCCTGTCCCACATACCGGTCACATCCCCACTACTCCCCCAAGCCCCATTGGCCATCAACCTCTCCCCCATCTCCTTTGCACTACCCATGTCAAACTCCCCCATTTGATTCTTAACCTGTCATCTACAACCCTCATTTTATTCTCCATCTTGATCTCTAAATCCATCACCAAAAGCTTATGTCGGGTCGTAAGATACTCTATCGGAATAACCTTGCAGTCTTTACAAAGATTGTTGTCAACCTTCCTAAGGAGAAAAAAGTCTATCCGAGTCTTAGCTACCGAACTATAGAAAGTCACCAAGTGCTCTTCCTTCATCAGGAACCTCGAATTGGCTATCACCATCCCAGAAGCTCTAGCGAACTCCAAAAGTAAGACGTCTCCCCCATTCTTGTCCCTGAGTCCAAAGCCTCCATGCACGCTATCATAACCCCCAGAAGTGACCCGATATGTCCATTGAAATCCCCTCTTACAAATAACTTCTCAGTGGATAGTATACCACCAACCACCTCATCCAAATCCTCCCAAAAATGCATCTTCTCCTCCTCGTCCAAGCCCGTTTATGGCGTGTAAGCACTAATAATGTTCATAGTGAACCCTCCAACTACCAGCTTAATCGCCATCATCCTGTCATTGATCCTCATAATCTCTACCACCTGATCCCTTAACTCGTTGTCTACTAAAATGCCTACCCTATTCCTATACCTCAACCTACCCGAGAACCATAACTTATACCTGTCCACATCCTTAGCCTTAGGTCCTACCCATTTGATCTCCTGGACACATGCTATATTAATCCTCATCTTCTTAAGAATCTTAACTAGCTCTATGGACTTCCCCGTTAAAGTCTCAATGTTCCAAGACCCAATTCTCAGCCTAGCATCTCCCTTACCCCCTAACCCTCGCCCCCGTCCCTGACCCTAGTCTACCATCAGTTACCAAAGCCACTAAAGCAACTATAAATTAATAAACTACTCAAATGTTTACCCTAAAACAGGAAAGGATCAAAGTGAAAGCACAAGTTAACAAGAATCTAGAGGCAAGTAAAACCACTACGCCAAGAATGCTATAACTAAAGACAAGAATGATAAATGCAAGAACGTAAAGTCACGAATCAATACAGTGAAACGGCAAAATTTAACAACAAGGATAAGGACAAATAATGGATACGAGCAACCGGAGGTACCAACTCCAGTTGAATTGAACCTATTTGCCGGCGAAAATTACTGTTCACTGGTACTGTTCACAGGCACCGGAAGTATTGTTCACTTAAAGCTGATGAAAATGGACCTGAAGACAATCGCCAACACCGAAATTGGAAAGCCGACAATGTTGGAGCGAGGATATTGGAACAAATATATAATACCAATTTTCAGTGATAGGTCGAATAAACCTAGGGTTTGGAGTGAAAGATTTGCGTTCTAACCCCAAATGACCAAAAATCAAGAAAGATTGAATCTTTTTATTAAAAAAAAAAATTTTTAACCCCAAATGACCAAAAACAAGAAGGATTCAATCTTTCTTCAAAATAACTTAACCCCAGATAACCAAAAATAAGAAAGATTCAATCTTTCTTCAAAATAACTTAACCCCAGATAACCAAAAAAAGAAAGATTTAAAAATCAAAACACAAAAAAGGATTCAATTTTTTAAGGTTATGCCGATTCTTGAAATATATATGGTTTATTATGGTGATCAGTGGAGGTGAAGGTGTCTGGCAAGGGAGACGGTGGAGGTTTGGTGGCGGTGGTTGAGACTTCACTCTATGATCTACCCTATACATATAATAAGAAAAATTGCATGAAACATCTGCTTCTAATAATTTTCTTCTTTTTTTAATGAATGAAAGTGATGTCCGGATAGAATTAATTGTGTATATTTTTTTTCTATTTTATAGGTATAGAACTGTATATTACCACCAATGCAAGTATAGAGTAATTTTACTCGCACATTCTTAGTATCACCGCTATGTGCGTTGAGAAATATTGAGTGTCAATTCTTACTTGCTGAATATTTTGACTATTTTATTAGTACTGTATTTTACGACTAAAGCAAGTATGGACTAATGTTACTTGCACATTCTATTATCACTACGTGCGTTGAGTAGTATTGGCTATCAATACTTTCATTTCATTTCATTTTATTAAGATATTCTAATTTAGACGTCTAAGTCTAACTATATTTATTTTGATAGTACGTAAAATGTTGTATCAAGATTTATATATTAAATAAATTAAGTTAGAGGTAGACAACGGCTAAATAAATTAAGTTAGCGGTAGACTATGGCCAGTGCCTTATCTAGCATTTCGATTACGAGTACGTCATAACTTATTAACTTGGACGCCGACTCATATTTGTGTTAAAAATTCCACTTAATATATACTATAAATAATTTATAAAAAATCAATAACTTTTTTTAGATATATAGAATCTAAACTTAAAATCTTAGCTTCGTTTCTACTTTCTAGTGACGAAAGTTACCAATGAAAAGTAAATGAAATAGTGATGAAAGATTATACTCCTTATCTTTACTAAAATCTTTAAATGAATTGCATCTAACATTAAACCTTTATTATGAATCTTAATCATTTAAATTTATTTAAACCCCATTATGTGATTATGGACTAATGTTTTGCCTCATCATGAATTACACGACGGTGTGGTCGTAATCGTATTGACAAATGGAACTCTTCGCCTTTTCTATTCCGTCCAGGAAAAAAACAGAAAGAAAAAACAAAATAAAATTATTATTCAACTATAAGCATCTTACTTCAGAATTTTCCATATGGTAAATTTGAGTAAAATCAAATAAATTATAAAAAACAATGTTCTTCTTATTAGATTCCCATAAGCTCCCATTTTTCGGGCTCTGTCATATTCTCTGAAAAACAAAACTATCCCAACAGAAAGCATTATAAATGGATAAAACTTACAAAGTGCTTCTAATAAATTTTGTTTTATTTTATGAAATTGGTGTCAGCAACTGTTAGAAGACCAATTTCAATAGCTGGAATGAATCAATCATGTGATGAATGATTTGTTCATCTCTGACATCAATTTTGTAATGTTCCCCTTATATTACTCTACAAAATAAACACTCTTCTCTGCCCATTTTGAGGACCTCCTAGTTCAGATTTACAAGCAACTTTCAATTTGGACACGGGACACTTCTCAAGTTTTCTCTTTTTCTCTCTCTTCTTATTTTTTTTATTAGAATTCGATTATATTTGAATTTATGTCCGATATAATTTATTTCTATAAAAATCGCTTTTATCAAAAAAAAATTTATATCCAAGACTCGAACCCAAATGATAGAATTTATTTCTATAAAAAGCGCTTTTATCAACAAAAAAAAAAATTATATCCAAGACTAACCCAAAAAATTTGGAAGAGTCCTCCACTACACGACATGCCTCTTTGCTGGTCTCTCCTTTTCTTTCACACTTAACTAATCATATAATTGCCCTTCAAAAAGTTGTCTTTTTACTCATATGACTACTTTGTACTACCGAGCAATCAATGCTAATAACCCTTCACCCTTTTCCTCAGCTATACTCTTTCTACACAAGATTACAGCAAAATATTTATACTTTTTCCTATATGGATTTTGCAAATAATGGAGTACTATTTTATCACTTTCTTTTATATACAGTTTTGCTCTTAAATATATAAATGCCAAACCCCAGTTTCTACCCTTCCTCTTTCTTGATTCATTTTGGGTACTCTCTTTTGACCATTAATGGCACCAAGTTCTTGAATGACTTAAAGTTGGATTCTTTCTTGGATTAAGCCATTAAAGAACTGAACGTTTTTTACATTGACCGTATTCTCTCTATTTTATTAACTATTATAGTAGTAAAGATTTGATTTTTTGATCTGTTTGAGTTGTTTTTTCGGGATTTTTCTTTATATTATACTTGTACGATTGAACCCTTCTTGGGAAATTAGGGGAAAATGTCTTTCTGCCACCCCTTGTGCTAGATTTTCTTTGTGAAGTCTTGAGTTCTTGAATTTGGTGTCTTGTTTGGTAATGCTTATTGAAGATTTGGGGTATGGCTACTTTAGTACCTGGGGTTCTGTTAAAGCTTCTTCAACATATGAACACAGATGTGAAAGTTGCTGGTGAGCACAGGTCATCTTTGTTACAAGTGGTTAGCATTGTGCCAGCATTAGCAGGTGGTGAGCTCTTTCCAAATCAAGGGTTTTACTTAAAGGTATCAGATTCTTCTCATGCCACTTATGTATCTTTGCCTGATGAACATGATGATCTTATTTTAAGTGATAAGATTCAATTAGGTCAATTTATTCATGTTGAAAGGCTTGAAGCTGCCTCACCTGTGCCTATACTTAGGGGTGTTAGGCCGGTCCCCGGTCGACACCCTTGTGTTGGCACTCCTGAAGATATAGTTGCAACTCATTCTTTAGGGTTCCTTAATAACAATGGAGATAAAACTAAGTCTCCCTCAAAAGCATTAGCCAAAGACAATAAATCTGTAATTTCTAGATCAAATGGTGGTAGTACCAAGGAGGAAAAAGTGGAAAAGAAGAAGCCTACTTTGACTTGGTCGAAGTCTCACTTGTCGAAGTTAGTAGTGGAGAAGAAGGATTCTCTAATGAGAGTGAAATCTTCTAGTAGCTCTAGATCTATACCGACATCTCCTACGAGTTGTTATTCATTACCAACTTCTTTTGAGAAGTTTTCAAATGGGGTTAAGCAACAAGCAAAGGTTAAGGGCTTGGAACGATTGGAAAAAGCGACAGGTAAGCCTGGATTGGAGAAGTCAAGTTCTGTTCGTGGGGCGAGCCCCACACCGAAGAGAGTGATGGGTGGGAGTCCATTGAAGAATTATCTTCAAGGGCTTGAATTGGAGCCTAAAGCCTTGAGGAAGAGCTGGGAAGGGAATATGGATTTGAAGAGTAGAGAGAGTCCCAGATTGAGGGTCAACAAGCACGATTTGAAGCCTGAACCGAGGAGTACTTCTGTAAGTATTTTGTTTATGTTGGGTTTTTAACAATTTGAGGTGAAATTTGATCAATATTATTGCAGGGTAGTTACTTGCAAGCAGCACGCCACCTTAAATTGTTAAAAAATTGACTCTGTTGCCTTTAATAGATTTTGGCACTCTTTAACTGAATGGTTCGAGTGTTGCAGGTTTCAAGAAAATCAATTAGTGAAAAATCGACAAGTAAAGAAGATAACCAGGGAATACTTGCAAAATCATCCAAAGAGGAAAATAAGGTTCATACATCCTTAAAGAAGACTTACACAAATGGAGAGCCTGTTGATGCTGATAAATCAAGTAAGCAGAAATCATCCAAGGGAAAAAAGCTACCTGGGGAGGTCAATAATGGCTTACAAGACTTGGTCAAAGTTGCTGTGAGTAATAGAATTTTAGCAGATGGAAATGTTGCCTGGTCTTCACTCCCATCTTCTCTCGCAAAGATCGGAAAGGTATGCCATTCTGAAGTGCTTGCTTTCTTTACAGCTTGATGGCTTTCAGTCCTTAAGCTTTATTCTTGTATATTGTAATTTGTATCTACAACAAATTCTCACCCAGAGGTTTCTGTAGCATGAAAGACAGTTCTAACCATGTTAATGCAGTTTTTGTCACGTTTATATGCTATGGTCTCAGAGTTGAAGTTTTCGTAGTATCTATACTCTTTAGTTACAGATTTCTGAAAGACATTTTCTATTTCCACTTTTTCTAGTCACCTGATGGTCCTGTAGTGTAAAGGTTTTTTATTTTGAGTATGTATGGGCAGCCGATATATTTGCTTATTGGATCATTAAAGTGCATTATCGGGATTGGATTATTTATTTAATCTCTGAATTATATCATTTCATGTTATAGGAAGTCATGAGGCACAGAGATGCTGCACAGATAGCAGCCATTGAGGCTATGCAGGTGGCTTCGGCTACTGAAAGCTTACTCAGATGTCTAAGGTATTCCTGCTTCTTTTTTTCTTTTTTCTTTGGTAAGTTGGAATTTAGGTATTTCTTCTTTTTGAGTGGCATATAAAACGTGAATTTTAAGTGCTGAAATCAGTTTATTCGCTTCAAGTTAAGACCCTTGAGTTAGGCTGTGTGCGTGTGTGTGTATCAATAAGGTAATATTTTATTGATGTTGTGGGGGAGAAAACCCGTATACAAGTTGTATAAAACCTAAAATTGGTTCTCTAGATAAGACAATCTACACAAACAGGGACCTCGTTGGTGCACCAAAAAGCTAATCAAAAGAGTTAGGCTGTATATCACTATATCTAGGAGTAGCATTTTGTTATGTTGGAGCCAACTGAGAAAGATTCAGGTTATATCATATATGGTCACGCACGTGGCTATGTTCTGTGTAATCAGTTGCCAAAAATTAGAGTGTATGCCAATGTTTGGCTGGTCACTTCAAATTCTTTTAAATTTTCTTTGGACGAGCTTGGCATGGATGAAAAGTACCACTATATTCAACATTTCTTTTCTCATCAATTTAATGCTATCTTGAATGGCCCAAGAGAAGTTATAGAAAGGGTCAAATCTTATTGGAGCAACTGAACGGAAAAAAAGTTATTTGGGGGGGGGGGGGGTTACTTCCATGATGTTGGATAAGTTTGCAATTTTGTAAATCATACTCTCTGAATGACTATACAATGAGTAACTGAAAGAATCTTGAGCCTGACACTGTCATATGATATGGATATGGATATGCAATTTTGATGTAGCATATGCTCCAGGAGTTAAGTTGAATGGGACTATGTGTGTTAAAATCTTGATCATCTCATTATCATTATGCTGTTTTTAGTTGCCTGTTCTGGGTAATGTTTGTGGGTGGTAAACTCGATAACAGAATTGTTAAGATCACAGCTTCAGTTACCTGAATATATCCTCTTTCAGGTCAATTTCTCTTTTTTTATTTCTTGCCTAAAATACAAAAACTGAACAATTTTGTCACATACCATATAGGTGAGGGACTAGTTGCCGAAAGGGACTGTAGGGTGTCTAATTATGGTTCCTCAATTAGCTTGTTTTCATCTATTCAGCAACCTTACTCATTTCGGAATAGGTCATAGCTTCAGTTTATATGCATGATTTTGGTCCTCCAGTTTCGGATATCGACTCTAAGCACGACGGTGGGCATGCAATTGGATGAGCCAGATTATATTTGCAGATAAGACTCTCCACGTACCTATTGAAAATGATAGGAGGATTGATTAGGTTAGGTGAATGAAATTCTGCCTTAGAGTTGATTCTTTCATACTTGCTGTTTTGATCTCAGTTTTCCTCTTACCTATCAGAAAAGAAAAGTCAATGTTCCAATGTTTACTTCACTTTTCAGTACTTAGCTTAAGAATAAGGAAAAAATTACCCGATCAAGAAAATAGGGAAAAATCACCTTAACATGATATCAAAAGCCAGAGTGGTTCATGACACCTCTGGATGTGATAAATTTTGATGAAAACAGTATAGTTTTCTAATGGCTCATCTGTGAGATCTTGAGATTTTCAGTAGTGTTTTCTGGTTTGATCTTCGTGGCTTCGATTTCCATTTTACATGTTAGTCCTGTAAAAACTGGAGTTGATACCTATAGGTTTCTTGTTTCATGCTAGCAATTGCATTTTCTCAATCAGGGTGCTTGAGATCTGACATGAATAGATTTTAAACAAAGACGATATGGGATAAATATTATTTGATTTTCATGCCCTTAAATGTTTTTTATCATTAGAGTAAATGTCTGTTTTCCAAAATTAGAAGGAATCCACCATTACTTAAGATTGCTGTGGGTTTCTTAACTGAGTCAGCTTGGACCTTTTGTGATAACCATGTTGAGAAGGTTTTATTTCCAACCGGAGTTACTGAAAAGAGGTAAAAAAGGGAGGGAAGAATGCAGGACCCGCCTGGCCCCTGTTTCCACCTACAAATTACAGACCATACCATTTCAAGTTACTACTCTTTAACAAAAAGGAAGGAATACTCCCTACTACCAACCAATGGGCCCTTCCAGCCAATAATGCTCGTTTGGTTTTCCAACAGAAGTCCCAGGAAGGGATAGGTTTCAGCTGGGTGTGGGGAAACATGTTGGAGGAAGGAATTGTTCTGGTTGCTCTGCATCTTCCTGATGCTTTTGAATGAAATTTCTTTACTTCATCAAAAAAATATAAAGGAATTGTTCTGGAGAATATTCTAGTTATTCTTCTAATTATTCATGGCAGACTGGTTAGCAAGTTAAATCAAATTGCGTGGGGTTAATAAGGATTACTTTGCCATCCGTATGCAAATAGTGGACCATGGTTCTCTTTTTTTAAGAAAATTTCATTATATAGCATCAGATGCATAGCAAAAATATACAACAAAAGAGTCTGCTCGTACAAAAACTTACTGAACAACTAAGGACCATACACAATCCCCAAAAAATATTCAATACTAGTTACAGGGGCCTGATTGAACCAACTAAATAAATTGATTAGACATTTAGCTTTAACGACGTGGAGTCTCTATTGCTGACTAGTAAAAATAAACTTGGATATTCATCTTTCAGAATCTCTGGACCATGGTTCTGTTTAGGGTTTATTTTAAATTTTCAAACAGTGGCATCTCTACAGTTTGGTAATGCATCAGAGCATCAACTGAGGTTATTCTTTTATTACGCAAACTAACAACTGCTGATTGTTTAATTTCAATTGTTCAGCACATATTCTGAGTTGAGCTCCTCGGCAAAGGAAGATAACGCACAGCCTGCTGTTGAGCAATTCTTGGCGCTGCATGCGAGTTTGAAGAATGTTCACCTTGTTGGTGATACTTTATACAAGACCATATCAGCTGCTGGTTCAGAATCGGATCATGAAGAAAACCCATCTGAAGAAGCACTTAAGGTGGTTTCAGAAAAACAGAAACAAGCAACTCTATGGGTCAATGCTGCATTGGCTACCAATCTGTCATCATTCTCAGTGTATAGAAAAAAAGCAACTTCAAGTCCAAATGGCCCTTCAGCTCCCTTGTCAAGCCCAAAGATTATAAATTTAAATCAACCTATGCTAGTCCTTGGCAACTCAACCAAAAACACACTTGCAAAAACTCAGCCCAAACCCCGGCCGACAGTCGGTTCTAAGATTCAGTCATCACTATCTCAAAGGCGCTTAACAGATGGGGTATCGGCTAATCAGAAGCCCAAATCCCCCCCTCCAGCAGATTGGGTCAAAGGAGATGGTCTTGAAGAGGCCGTTGACTTAGCCGAGATGTTACGAGTGGCGTCTCAAGATTGGTTCTTAGGATTCGTAGAAAGGTTCTTGGATGCTGATGTGGATGCCTCAGCTTTATCAGATAATGGTCAAATAGCCGGCATGTTATCTCAGCTGAAGAGTGTGAACGACTGGTTAGATGAGATTGGATCTAGCAAGGATGATGAAAGTCCCCAAATCGATTCTGAGACCATTGATAGGATAAGAAAGAAGATCTATGAATATCTTCTCACTCATGTGGAATCTGCTGCAGCAGCTCTTGGTGGCGGCGGTGGGTCACAGGTGTCGCCTACAGTAGAAACCAAAACAAGAAAATGAGTTTGATTGCATAATGCATACTACTAGCAACTCACCTTTCATATGTGAAGCATGCTCCAATAGCCCTTCAACCGCCAAGTGGTTAAAAGAGCTGAAAGTTTTAGGATGTGTATAGATTCTAAAATTGGTTGAGGTAGAGTAGTTTAGTAAATATATTGTGCAGACAGGGTGTTACATGAAGTTAAAGATTTCCGTTCTTCTTTACCTGGAAACCTTTTCTTATAAATTATGAAAAGCTCAAAGGCTTGAGTATATACTGATGTGTTCTGGAGAAAAGGGAAGATGTCCTTTCTCCTTGCCTTGAACGAGTGACTGTGAACTTGTTACTGAAATTAACCTTATAGTTCATTATAACATTATGCATCCCTATTGAATCAGTTGAAGTCGAAAGCTGTGGACTTGTTGACATTTCGAAAGTCAACTTTTGTTTGCAAGCTTCTTTTATAATTATAATCTGGTAAGAAGTGACTAAGCGAGCAAAGAGGATGAACAGTTCTCCATTTTGAGGAAAACTTGAAAATGCTGTTGGAATCTTATGGAGTATCACATTTGTTATTTAAAAAATTAGTTTTATGGTCTACTTATTATGCCAAAATTCTCAACATATGGTGTACTTGGGTTGGTTGAATTAGCAATTAGGTGTTTGACTTGTTAGTTGTTTAATTTCATTACAGCTTATACGCTTGAGATTGAGGCATAACAGTTGTTGTAGTACTAATAAAAGGTTAAAATTCAGATCATGGTCCATGTTCTCATTTTTCTTTTAACAACCATAGACAAGTGAGATAATGGAGTAGCAGATAACATATTAAAGTGATCATACATTAAAGATGAGATTGAGAAGTTCCTAACGGTTTCTCAGTGGTAGACAAATATAATATATGGCAGTAATATTCTTGGAAACTGCAGAATGATTGGCCGGACCAAAGCACATCTTGTTAAACTCTTGTGGATTAGTGACTGCAAGATTGTTCAATGGGAACTGGAGGATCTGAGAAAGAGCCATTGAGAATAGATTTGGCTAACCAGACATTTGCAGCATATGTGTAGTGTATTCCATCCCAGCTAATGTACTTTGTGGGATCCCTACATGCCTTCCCATACACCGTGCCATTCACTACGGCTGTCTGCCCACATGCAACTACATAGTCCGTGTAGTACCATCCACAACATAATTTCAATGGGTCTCCAAAACCTGCTTGCCCATTTGAAATATCTACTTTAATAACCAGCTGTACATATTTTTTCGGAGTTTTTTTATGTACTGACAATGCAAAAGATATTACACAATCAGCTTGCTTATAAGCTAGCTAAAGGTAAATGTCTATGATAAATATTACTAATTGGTAACCTGATAAAAATGGTTACTAACTAGTATAATAGGTTAAGTCACACTGATCATGTAAAAAGAATTTTTAATGTTAGTATATATATAACGTAAATCTTTTTTTAACATTGCCACTTGTAGAAGGGGAACCTTGGAGCAATAGTAAAGTTGTATGTGTGACATATAGATCAGTAGGCTACCTACATTAGACCTCCTTGAGGCCCGGCCCTTCCCCGGACCCTGCGTGAACCAGGATGCCCCCGACATTGAACTTCTAGGAAGAAATTAAAATAGGTTAACAGTTTGGTTCATTTTTTAACCATTCAAGAGTAGTAGAGTTATTAACAAAGCAACAGAAAAACATACTAGTAGTAACTATCTTGGCAAGGAATTACCTTGTTTCTTGGCAGAGCTAATTAGTTGATACTTCGCTGAATACATATCAACATAAGTAAATGTAGCATGAGGGAGCTCTGCTTTTAAGTGTGATATCCTGTCCTTGAGTTGCTTGTTGAACTCACGAGCCACCTTGTTTTGGTTCTCTATGCACCCAATGGCATCCAAGCCCTGAGGCTTCAATGGGTAATCTATGACACTAATGGGCAAACATCCAATGGGTCCAGTATTGTGGATCCAGAAATTCAGAGCTCCTTCATCTTAAAGTTGCTGCACAAATTATGTATATACATAGATATTAAGAAAAACAAGAGAACCAACAGTCAACAACAATAACTACGCATCAATCCCAAATAAGTTGGAGTCGGCTAAATGAATCATCATTGCTCTTGTAAGCTCAGTTTATGTTATCATAAAAAGACATTAGCAAAAAAAATGTTTGTCTCCCAGATGTGTAACATTTAAGTCAAATACCACATAGATCAAACACAAAAAGATGTTAGGTAAATATGGAAGCAAGCCTTAGGTCCTAGTAATGCATTTTAAGGATGTCGAGGATTGCAAGATCAAAGCAGATAGTATCACCAGGGGGAGAGTCGTCCCACAATAATAGGGCTCTCCCGTTTCAATCCAATAATCTTCTAGAAAGGGTCAGAGCTACAAGTTTGGCAGAATCTAGTAATATATATACATATATTATCCAGAACCCAATATACTGTCTTTTCCAGAATTTAGAATGCATAACCTCAAAATCCTACTTCCGCCTCTGCTTTCTGCATTATTAATGAGATTGTAAGAATGATTCAGAAGAAGAAAAAAAGAACATACATGAATGGCTTGAGTAAAGTTGTTTAAGATTTGTGGAATAGATGCAAAGACTTGTGCTTCGTGGGAATGTTGAAAACCATAGGAAAGGTCATTTTGTCCAATGTCAAATGTGTAAAGTGCCTTTGAGAAATCTTCTGGCTTTGGAATGTTGACTTTGGAGGAAGACCACTTTGAATTTGTATCTGCATGAATAATATCAACAATATATACACTCATCCTGAGTACATGTGAATGTTAAAAATAAAAAATAAAAGAAAATTAAGGCAAGGAGAAAGTAACTCGGCAAATCACTGAGCAAAGTAGTACGTTTCTTGAATTGCAAAAACTGAGAAATCTGGAGACCAAGGTAAAAGGGACTGTAACCATCAGGGAGTATGGATTAACCTGCCGTTGCAAAATTTGCACCATTCCTAAAACCTGCACTAATCGAATCTAAATAGGCACTCAAATACTGCAAATCCAATCTGTCCGCTGCACACCAGAAAAAAAAACAAGTTTTCTTGTTAAGAGTTCATTCAAGATATGTAGTACTCTACTATTGTATGTTCTTTGGATTTTTGCTATATGTGTACTATAGTGTAAAGAATAATTCTTACATTATTATTGTACTTTCAGTTGGTATAGTAGGTAACTTAGCAATTCATACTAGTTATAAAGGGTAAGCAGCTTTTCAAGTGACCTAATTAAATAAACATTTTACTAATAATTAAAAAAAAAGCATCCAATGTACTAATCTCTGGCTATGCGCGAGGTCCCAGATGGAGCCATACCACATCGATCTACCTTGCCACACCTTGTAATTCCGAGAGGATGTTTCAGCGACTTGAACCTGTGACCACCAGCTGTAACTTCTATTTGAGCCACGATCCCCTTCTTATGTTGTATGATAGTATAATATTTTTTAAGCGATTGTATAAATATTTTACTACTAGTTAAAAAGGCCAACTGGTTCACTAGTCAAGGAAAAAAGACTTGAACACATGACCTCTTGATCAAATTGCGGTATTTCTTTATCGCCATGCCAAGGCTCCTAAGAAACTAAGGGGAAGCGGGTGGAAATAGTACCTATGAGGTCAATGATGAGGCGACCATCGCACACTCTCCCAAAGGTCTACCGAATAAAGTCTGACCATTGGGTGGCTGCACCTCATGGAAAGCTGTTGATTTTCTACCTGTGTCCAAATTCGAGTCACCAAAATTATATATTGCTGGAAATCCACAGTTCTTCTCCTTTTTGCCTGCATCAATATTAGTGCTAATAATATTTTCTCCAAAGACTAATCCCAAGTATAATACTAACAATATTATTAATTTCCTCATGTTCTCCATTGCACACTTAGCTTTAGGATTTTGGAAGAAACTCCTTTCTTTTCAAGTTTATATAAGAGACTTGCTGACTAATTTCTAATACACTACTTAATTACAGAAGGGGAGCCTTGAAATAACTGGTAAAGTTGATGCCGTGGAAACAATCTCTTGCAGAAATGCAGGGTAAGACTGCATACAATAGACCCTTGTGGTCCGGTCCTTCCCCGTACCCCACACATAGCGAGAGCTTAGTGCACCGATCTGTCCTTTTTACTTAATTACAGAAAGCACAAGGCAATTTGGGTTATTATGATGAAGAGAATACAATGTCTAGGCTCTTTGTATCATTTAAATATGGATTCTTGCCTCTGTAGACAGACATGTATCACATTTATAATTTTAACATAATGTCCACAAGCAGTCGTCGGCATAATTATCAATCATTAATATAAATGGCCTTAAAATGCATTGTGAATTTAATGCATTGTGAATTTATATTAAGTACTAACATTTTATGTGTTGGGTGCATTTACGTTGTACATTTAAACGCTTTCTTTTTTTTGACTATGGTGATTAACTACGACAATGAAGCTTATGCATAACTACTCATCTGTTTTTGACAATAAAAATAGAATACAGTAATGGAGAGAATAAAGCACCTGATAGATGAGATTATCCAGTCAACATTCTGTCGTGTATAATTCCATGAACCCCATTAAACATCCAATTAATGATTCCCAAATATGATGAACTACGTTCAATTCATAAGGATGTTTCTGGACCTTTTCTTTTTTGGCTTGTTTTTAGTTAAACGATTTTAACCTGAAATATCGACTATTCCAAAATGGGAAAGAAAAAATTTGCACATTTTTCAGATGCATCCTGCCATAGTAAATATGGTAGATTAACCCTTTGTTCAACAAATAGGAAGGAAAAGGAAGAGTGAATGATACAGTTTTCTCTTTCTTTGCAACCAAAAATTATGACCACCTTCATCATCATACGCAATAACAAGAGTAAATTACGTAGTTTCTACGTATCTAAATTGACTTACTGAGAAATTGATATGTAGAACCTTTATAAGCTGCAAGCATATAAGTGTTGTAGCTCCTTACCACCAGAGCAGAATGAGCAAAGATCCAAGAAAACACATACTAGAATGTAAAATTCAGTGCGCTGACATACATTTCCCCCTTTTTCTTTTCAAGTTATAATTACAATTTTTACAGAAATCATAAAGGTTGAAACATCTACATTCCATGTAGTAAGTTGGAGATGATAGCTGCAAAAACATCCTCGTATACAGTATACACCAAAGCAGTAAACTGTTTCTCTTTTGAATCTTGACGAGTGAACATAATGCTAAGTAAATGTACTGAGTGACTAACTAATAACACTCTTTTACCAAATCAATTTATTCTGCTATCGACGGTTCTTTCTCTGGTTCAACCTCCACGGGCTCTAACGTCCCTGCTTCACCATCTTCATTTGGAATAATAATTCATTAACCCCCTTCTTTTCGTCTGTAAAGAATGTTAATCTCACATGCAGCAAGGCATATAATCATAAACCAAATAAAACAGAAAATTACCATTGAAGCAGTCGTAAACTTGTTTATGAAGATTTCAAGTCATTTGTTAGTACCAGTTTCCTCATTCCGGAAACCATAGAAGTCATGGTCGACATTTTCCAGCTGTTCAATTGCTTCAGTGACACTTAAAGGTGGCATGTCAAAGAACTTCTTACAAACGATCTGAAATAAAATATGAACGGAAGTGAGTCGATAGTAAAATTCTAGAATCATTAGGCAAAGACCCAACAAACCTATATCTATGACATTATTAACCATTAGAATGGTTGTTTACACTCATTTAAGAGAATTCAATAGATCTTGACAATCAGACATATCAAGCTAGGATTTCAAGGGTGATGACTGTTAATGACTTGGTGCATCATTTAGTATCGAGTATGGAGAACAGGCAGTTAAAATCATAGAAGGGAAGAGTCAAAAGTGAGCGAAGAAGCCACCGAGGCATTTATATCAAGCAGAGATTAAGAATATCTGGCTACAGCATAGGCTACTCAGTTTGCGTTGAATAAAGACACAGGCATTTTATAGGCAGTGGGAGGATTTCAACTTTCAAGTACTATGGGGCAGCTAGAGCTCTAACTTCATTGTAAAAAATTGCATAACGGCTAATGGACTTTTAAGCCTTGTAGAAAGTTTTAAATCAATCCCAAAAGATTTTGGTAGACATAAATTGCATGGAAAAGTTAAGTAGAATATGATAAAAAAAAAAAAAGGACAGCCCGGTGCACTAAACTCCTGCTATGCGCAGGGTCCGATGAAAGACCGGACCACAAGGGTCCGTTGTACACAACCTTACCTTGCATTTCTGTCAGAGACTGTTTATACGATTTGAATCCATGACCTCCTTGTTACACGGCATCAACTTTACCAGTTACTCCAAGACTCCACTTAAAAAAAGTCAATTTTGGAGAGCAGGCCACTGCAGGTAGCGAGTGGCCGATTCTAGCAGAAATGATCAGGTCCCTCGAATATGGTTCAATTCAGTTGCAAATGACTTTGGGAAATTTGAAACTTAAGAAAAATAAAACAAATGGAAAAAATTTAGATCGGAGAATTTCCTATAATGCGGTTGTTGGTAATTATCAACAAATCATAGGAAAGATGAGCCTAATGCACATGCCTCAGTGTGTAAATGGAACAAATGAAAAGGGGAGTCCTTGGGAGACAAATGGACAGGTGCATCTGTTATCACATCCCTTAAGGCCTCCAAATCTTAATTCCTAAATGTTATATCACATGATTGTTGGAACTTGTATGGAATTAAGAAGAAATAAAGTGATCAACGGACAGAAAATTCGAATCAAAGGTTGCAACTTTTCACAACAATTACAATATTTGGTATGAATGGTTGTAACTGTTCATATGCTACTCTATATAACGAAGGTTGATCACTTGGTTGGAGATAGATACATAATAAGACAGAAAAAACTACAATCAATCAGTTTTTTCACAATTAATGATTTAAGATTATGGCTTCTACTTCTTCTTCTTCAAAACAAATTTCTGAAGAACACATATAGTAAATTCGCCAGAAGTGAAGTTCTTGTGCTAGAACTCTCACTTAGATAGTTATATCCTCTAGACAGACGTCCGTAAAACTGCAACACAAGTGGGGGGGAATTTTTGTCTTAGGACACTGCATCAAGCAGGTCTCTATCGACACCAAATTAGTATATGTTTTCAATTTGCTGAATTCATTGTTGTTGATTTCAATTTATTTTGATTTATTATTATATTATTGTGCTCAATTCATTTCATCATTGATGATACTAGATTGTCACTAACAAACTAAGACAAAAATTACTATTCAAAAAAATCAGATTTTTTTTCCTGATTTGTTGAGGTTGCAAAAATTTTCAGAGAATTCAATTTCCTGATTTGCAAAGATGGATCAATCTGGATCATCAATGGTGAAAACCCATGTTGAGAAACCTGAGAAATTCAAAGGTTCTAATTTCAAACGCTGACAACAGAAGATGTTGTTCTACTTGACAACTCTTCACGTGGAAAACGTATTGATTGTTGAGGCTCCTATGGCTTTGCCAGAAGGAGAAGGGGAGAATACTCCGACTGATGCGGAGAAGGCTGAAAGACATTCAAACTTGGGAGAGTCAGGAGTTTCTTTGCAGAAACTATATTCTCAATGCCTTGGATGATTCTCTCTACGACATCTACTCCACGTTCAGAACGGCACGGGAGTTGTGGCAATCGTTGGAGAACAAGTACAAAACTGAGGTTGCTTGTTCCAAGAAGTTCGTCATCGGAAAGTTTCTGAACTTTAAGATGAGTGATGTCAAGGCAGTTGTCAAGCAAGTAGAGGAACTCCAAATCATTGTTCATGAGTTAGAGGTTGAAGGTATGGGCCTTAACCCGAATTTCCTTGTTGGTGCTATTATTGAGAAATTACCTCCCTCATGAAAGGATTTTAAGGTTTATCTTACGCATCTAACCGAGGAAATGAATTTTGAGCAATTGGTTATGAAAATTCGAGTTGAAGAGGATAACCGGAAGAATGAAAAGGCAGATGATGTTTCATTGGAGCCTAATGCCAACATGGTTGAAGGCAATGCTTCTAAGGCCAAGTTTCAGAAAGGCAAGGGCAAATTTAATGGTGCCAAGCCATCTTTTGCAACTGGGAGGAATGCATTCGCCCCACAAAGGACCAATGCATTCAAGAAACCACAACCAAGACTCTGTTGGGTATGTGGCAAATCTGGACACAGAGCAAAAGATTGTCGCCTTCGCACGAATCAAAGTGGTGGTGTTGGAGGTTCGAGTAATGTCAACCAATCCAACCGGGCTGAAACTAAAAACCAATTCATTGGGGTTGTAGCGGCTCAAGCAAATCTGGTTACAAATTCAACCGATTGATGGATGGACACGGGTGCTACAATGCACGTATGTTCTGAAAATGATATGTTTTCATCCTACCAGGCCATCAAGGATGGAAAACCATTATTCGTAGGGGATGCTACTTCTGTGAAAGTAGAAGGGAAAGGGAAGGTGACTTTACAACTCACTTCCGGGAATGATCTTGTGCTCACTAATGTGTTGCACGTGCCTGAAATTTGTAAGAATTTGATTTCTGGGCCTGTTCTTAGTAATAAGGGCTTCAAAATTGTATTTGAATATGACAAATTTGTACTCACCAAGGGTGGGTTGTATGTAGGGAAGGGTTAACTCAGTGAGGGACTCTTCAAACTATCTGTTGTACCTACTAAGGTAATTGCCATTATTAATGAAAATGCAGGCACTAGCACTGCTTCTATGTATATGGTTGATTCCCTTTTTTTGTGGCATTCACGATTAGGCCATGTTAATTATCGCTCTTTACAAAGAATGGTGAAGTTAGGCATATTGCCAAATTGCTCTATGAACAAAATGACTAAGTGTGGAGTTTGCATAGAATCAAAATATGCAAGTCATCCTCATAAATCTGTAGTGAAATCAAATGAAGTGTTTGGTTTAATTCATAGTGATTTATGTGATTACCAAGCAACCCCATCTCGTGGAGGAAAGAATTACTATATATCATTCATAGATGATTGCAGTAAATTTTGTTATGTATACTTAATACATACCAAAGATGAGGCTTTGAACATGTTTAAAACATACAAAGCAGAAGTGGAAAACCAACTTGACAAAAGAATTAAGATTCTAAGGTCAGACAGAGGTGGTGAATATCAATCAAATGAGTTCAAAGAATTTTGTTCTACTCATAGTATAGTTCATCAAACCACTGCGTCATATACTCCAAAACAAAATGGAGTTGCCGAACGTAAAAATAGAACATTGAAGAATATGATGAATTCAATGTTGATTAGTTCGGGTGCACCCCTTAGTCTATGGGGTGAGGCGTTAATTACTGCAAATATGATATTGAACAAAATTCCTCAAAAGAAAAATGACCAATCTCCCTATGAGTTATAGAGAGGAAGATCGCCTACTTTCAAAC
Organism: Anisodus acutangulus; assembly: GCA_029783415.1. NCBI lineage: Eukaryota > Viridiplantae > Streptophyta > Magnoliopsida > Solanales > Solanaceae > Anisodus > Anisodus acutangulus. The sequence continues at coordinate 9,306,846 of CM056494.1, forward strand.
GGATGAAAGTGTGGGGTTGCCTAGCTAAAGTTCAAGTTCCCTTACCAAAGAGAACTAAACTTGGACCAAAAATGGTGGATTGCATATATATTGGTCATGCCACTAATAGTGCAGCATATAAGTTTTTGGTGTATCATTCCGATGTTGAAGGTATTCACAAAAACACACTTATGAAATCTGCTGAAGCAGAACTTTTTGAGGATATTTTTCCTTACAAAGACAAGGATAAAAGTGTTCCTAATCATAAGAAAAGGACACTGCCTCAAGATGAGTCAAACCAAAACATTAATAATGATGAAAATCTTACTTCATTTGTTCAAGAAAAAATCTCTGAACCAAGGAGGAGTAAACGTGGGAAAATTTCCAAAGATTTTGGACTGGACTTCATGACCTTTTCCGTTGAAGGAGAACCTCAAACATATAGGGCTGCTATGGAATCATCTGAAGCACCTTATTGGAAAAAGGCTATTCAAAGTGAGGTAGAATCCATTGTGCAAAATAATACATGGATATTGGTTGATCTCACTCCGGGACAAAAACCACTGCATAAATGGATTTTCAAACGGAAATTAAGTCCTGATGGTACTATAGAAAAATACAAAGCTCGTACAGTAGCCAAAGGGTTTTGACAAAAAGACAGTGTAGATTTCTTTGATACCTACTCACCAGTAACGAGAATTACGTCTATAAGAACGTTAATTGCTATAGCGGCGATTCACAATTTGGAAATACACCAAATGAATGTGAAGACCGCATTCTTGAATGGTGAATTAGATGAAGAAATTTACATGGAACAACCCGAAGGGTTTGTTGTTAAAGGTCAAGAATGAAAAATTTGTAAATTGATTAAGTCTTTATACGGACTTAAACAAGCTCCAAAGCAATGGCATGAAAAGATTGATAATACGTTATTATCAAATGGTTTTCAAATAAATGAATGTGATAAATGTGTCTACATTAAACAATGTAAAGATGCATGTGTCATTATATGCTTATATGTTGATGATATGCTAATTATGGGAACGGATAAAGATGTAATTAACCAAACTAAGAAGATGTTGAATGCCGCTTTTGATATGAAAGATATGGAAATAGCGGATGTCATTCTTGGTATTAGAATTCAAAAGAATTCTGATGGTTACATCTTAATACAATCCCATTATGTTGAAAAGGTCGTCAGAAAATTTGGACACTATGATGATCGACCGGTTGTTACACCATTTGATCCCGCTAGTCACCTTAAGAAGAATGAAGGTGAAAGTGTGTCTCAATTGGAGTATACACAAGTTCTTGGAAGCTTGATGTACATAATGAATTGTACGAGATCGGATTTAGCATATACAATGAGTCGACTAAATCGATACTCACATAATCCTGGAAAGGATCATTGGTTTGCACTAAGACGAGCACTCCGATATCTACAGCATACAATGAACTATGGATTGCATTATACAAAATATCCTCATGTGTTAGAAGGATATTGTGATGCTAATTGGATGTTTAACCAGTCGAAAAGTAAGTCCATAAGTGGTTATGTATTTACACTTGGTGGAGCGTCGGTATCTTGGAAATCATCAAAGTAAATGGTAAATACGCGATCAACTATGGAAGCAGAGTTTGTAGCCTTAGACAAAGCTGTCGAAGAGGCAGAATGGCTCAGAAACTTCCTAGAAGGTATTCTGTTGTTGACAAAGCCTGTGACAGCTATTTGCATACATTGTGATAGTATGGCTGCCCTGACGAGGGCAAATAATCAGATATACAATGGCAAGTCGAGACATATAAGGCGACGTCATAATACAATACGAAGCTTGCTGAAGAATGGAATTATTTCCATTGATTATGTGAGATCAAATAACAATATAGCGGATCCTTTGACAAAAGGCCTTAACAGAGAGCAAGTCGTATTTACATCGAGGGGAATGGGCTTAAAGCCAACACAATGAGTAGTTAACTGGCGGAAACCTAACCTATCATAATTGGAGATTCCATGGTTTAGGTTCAATAGGAAAACTAGTTGGGGAAGACTCAAGGAGCATAAAACACACATATGCTCATTCCTATGGTGTACTAAGTGTGTTACTCCGTTGATGTTTTAAGGGCTGAATCTTATTCTTAATAATACTAAAAGCCTATGATAGGATAGTACGGACTATTCTTGTTTGGTATTACCTATATGAGATTGATGTGGGGTCGCATCTAGGAGAACCAATATGGCTACGTTCTCTAGAAAATCTCATGAAGAAGGAGTTGTTCACAATCGAAATGAACACAACCGTAAGAATTGAAATATGTTGATATGATCTGTGTGATACTTGTTGTCTTGATTTACTACAAAACGTGAATAGTTCAAGACATTTCGTCCAATATTTCACAAAGTAGATCCGATAGGTATTCACTACGAATGGTTCAAGTCCACCAGACACCTTTTCCGATGCATGTCATATCGCGTTGTTCAGAAATAACGAAAAGTTCCTTATTATCTTATTTTCTATCCAAATATAGGGTATTGTTGATGTTTGAATAGAAAATGTGGGGTATTGTTGGAACTTGTATGGAATTAAGAAGAAATAAAGTGATCAACGGGCAGAAAATTCGAATCAAAGGTTGCAACTTTTCACAACAATTACAACATTTTGTATGAATGGTTGTAACTGTTCATATGCTACTCTATATAAAGAAGGTTTATCACTTGGTTGGAGATAGATACATAACAAGACAGAAAAAACTACAATCAATCAGTTTTTTCACAATTAATGATTTAAGATTGTGGCTTCTACTTCTTCTTCTTCAAAACAAGTTTCTGAAGAACACATATAGTAAATTCGCCAGAAGTGAACTTCTTGTGCTAGAACTCTCACTTAGATAGTTGTATCCTCTAGACAGACGTCCGTAAAACTGTAGCACAAGTGGGGGGGGGGGGAATTTTTGTCTTAGGACATTGCATCAAGCAGACCTCTATCGACACCAAGTTAGTGTGTGTTTTCAATTTGCTGAATTCATTGTTGTTGATTTCAAGTTATTTTGAGTTATTATTATATTATTGTGCTCAATTCATTTCATCATTGATGATACTAGATTGTCACTAACAATGATTTCTAAGTGAACCATTTTACCATAAAATTTACACATTTTTCCCCACAACACCTATCGGTCCTTTCCCTTCAAGATCCTCACTAATTTAAAGACTTGAATTAAAATTAAGCAAATTGACACATGAAATGAACTTTTTATTGACATCCTAGAGTGTGATACACAAATGTTATTTCACCCTTCAATTTTAACTGCAGTCCACCATCAAAAGATCAAACAAAAAGATGATAACCATCTTATATATCATCGTACAATCAGATGTCTTTTTCGGGTCCCTTCTATGGTACTCTAAACGTATTCATGGAACAAGAGTATGGCATCCAACACGTGACACAAAAATGGAATACACACAGACAAAACACATTAAGATATTCTACTCAGTTGAAAGCTATTAATTGCCAACACTAGTAAGGCCCTTTAGTCACAGTGACAAACACGTATATTCGCTGTTAATCAAGTCTAAGCTAAAAGGCCATGTCTTCAAACTAGCATTAACCAATATTGAGTGCCCTCGCCTTTGTCATCTTCAACTTCTTCCTATCGAAGCCCTTCATGTGCCTACCATGGTCTGAATCCTTCTCTTTAATTTTCCGCAGTTTTCGCTGTATAATTGATGATACCATATCTATACTTCCATAGACTTGACTCCGCATCTTCCTCTGCACGAATTACTCCATGCTTTTTCGTAAATAAAGTAACATATAGTTCAGGAACACCAGTCAAGTACAATTTGAACAATAATGAAAACCTAACATAATGAATTCTCAAGTTTTTGGTGCATACTTCACATCGTCGAATTTTGGGCCTTTTCCAAGCTCTCCACCTCGAACAGACAGCCTAACATCCACTTCCCTGACTAGATGGTTATGCTTTTGAACTGCCTTACCCGACTTCTCTTCCACATAGCTTTTCACACCAGGTGTTAACTGGACTTGCACCACAACAATAAGTCACCACTTAAGCAATGAGAGAAAATCTCATTTGAACTTGTTGTTTGCAAACTAGCTATTGTACTTCCTAACAGGTTCCGATTCAAACAAGCTAACTTTTTCTTTAATCTCAATTTAGACAACAAATTTTGTACAACAACAACAACTGCTACGTCTCAAATTGAAGCAAGTAGAGTCAGCTATACAAATCCTTACTGACCCTATGGTTCCATTGAAGCTCATCTCAGCCAATACTATACAAAACAAAACAAAAAACTTGTGTATATTTTCTACTGGCATTTAAATCTCTGATGTGACTAGAAAGCTTCTAGAAAACAAAGGAACTAAAGTTAACATACTAACATGACTAAAATATCATCTCAACTAATTGCCACCGCCCGGTATAAATTTTGAAAGTGAATTAATTTCATATATATTCACAATATATTTTGTACTCATTACTTTAGTGATTAATGTAATTAAGGTAAAATAAATATTCTAATTCTGTTAGGACTACAATTGTATACTCTATATATATTACATTAATAAGAGAACTCAATCAAGGATATTATATTATTCTACAGGGTATTAAAAGCCAAAAAACACTCCTTACCCTAACCCTAAATCGGCCGCCGTATACCTCTCCCCAGCCGCGAGCTAGCCAGACCACTTAAGCTTTGAACTAACTGGCTGCTTCGTCAAGCAGTGTCATGTAATAGTATATGTACGTATTCATTTATTTTTTTATTGATATTTACCCATATTTTAGTGATTTGTTTTTACGAAACGGTGTCGGATGACACCCCTTGCAACAAGGTAAACATGCCCCTGCACAAACGAAAATGTAATAGTGGAAGAAGCAGGGGAGTGGCATAGTTAATATTGATCGTATGAACAGATATATATCTATATATAGTTTGTGAAAAATATCTTTCTTCATACTACCAAACACTCCCAAAGAAAGAAAAAATAAATCTTTTAAGATCTTTTAGTAATATTCCATTCGTATTAAAATAAGTGGTTCTTTAAGATTTTAAAAAGAAATTGATCTTAATTTTTGAAAATTATTTTTATTTACATAATTAAAAGTCATTAAGTAATTTTTATTTTTTTTAAAAGATGAAAATTTTGAATATCAATACGTTAATAAAAATACTCTTAGTTTTTCTAAAATTAAGCAATTTCTAAAGATATGCTGAAGCTAAAAACATTATTTATATCTTAAAACGGAGGGAGTAATTGTTTTGTTAAGTAAAAGCAAATTAAAGACAGCGCACATAGAGAAGGGTGCAGGTCATTTCCAGTAGATACTCGCAACGTGTCCAGCGCCGCAACGAACTTTCCTCCTTTCACATGCCTCGCCGATTCAAAAATCAAAACTCTTTCGCCAGCTGTCTCCTTCACGCGTTCCTCACTCCCTATAAATTCACACACCCCTTGGCAATCAATTTCCCATCATCAAATCAAAACACTAGTTATCTCTATCTCTCTCTCTACATCTCAAGCAAAAACAACAGTCTCTATTTTTCTCCTCAAATCTAAGCAGCAATGACACAAATCAGCAAGGCATTTTTGGTTGCATTGATTGTTGTTGTTTTCTCTGTGGCAGCATCGGCTCAGGAGATTGGAATGGCACCGGCACCGGCACCTGACGCCGGAGCGGCGTTCTCTCTGGCTCAATCCGGTGCTTTGGTGGCTACTTCTCTACTTGTCTCTGTTGTTGCTTTGTTAAGGCACTAAAGTATTTGATTATTATGTTCGAGATCGGTTTATACAGAGAGACTCGAGTGATTGATTCGTTAAGGATTTAGGAAGTTTGGTTATTATTATTGGTTTGATACTCTTATGTAGTACTATTATTATTATTCTTTTTGCAGTATATATGAGAAATAAATCTACAGTTTTGTTATATTAAAATTGGATATTTCCCATTTCTGTAACGTTTATGGTTCTACCAGTGTTTGGTGAATGTTCTCTCCACGTCTAATCTCTCTACCTTCAACTATTTAATCCCTGCTCTACAAAATCTAACAGCAATTGCACAAATCAGCATTTTTAAGGCAATTTTGGTGTATTGATTATTATGTTCGTCGATTTTGCGAGATCTATTATACAGAGGTTGATTTGTTAGCGATTTATATGAGAAATAAATTTACATTTTATAATTAAAGTTTGGATTCCTTATTATCATATTCCCTATTTCTTCTTCACTTTGTGCTCTGGTGCTAATTCTGTAGCGTTATGGTTATGTTGAGTTATGGTGAATGTTCTCTTAACAAATTGGTTGTACTCGAAAATTACAATTAGTATAAAATCCAATATGAAACAATCCTGGAGAAACAAATAACACGAGAATTTTGAGCTGGAGAACAAAAATGAAGCTAAAGCTCATCTGTGAAAGTTTAAGCGTTGGGAAGTTACTTTTTGAAATTTTGCTTTTGGACGGTTATAAGCCTTTTATTGAAGTGTTTGTCTTATCAAAAAAAAAAATTACTTAAAATAAGTTAAAAAGTGCTTAAAGTAATTCAAAATGGAGAAGTTGGTTAGCTCCAAGTTTTTTTTTTTGAGTTTAAAAGTCATTTTGATTTGACCAGTAATTTTACTCTTTTATTCTTATATTTTTTTCTAATTCCAACATTATCATCATATCTAAAAAAAACCTAAATATTTTCCACGTTTTTAAATTATTTTTTTAGAATCTGGAAATCTAATTTTAAAAAAAAAAACTGGAAAAAATATTTTTTAAAACCTGCTTTTGTAAGAACAAATCTGGAAAATTGTAATTTTTATAAAAAAAAATTAAATCTGTATAACTGAATTTAAAAAAAAAGTGTCCTAAAAAGTCCAGATTTCTCAAAAAAAATAATTTTTAATTAAAAAAATCTGGAAAATATTTTTTTTTAAATCTAGAAAATAATAATATGTTTTCTTGATTTTTAAAAAGTTTAGCTTTTCCATATTTATTTTTTTTAAAGAAAAATGGGATTTTCACTTTTTAATTAAAATAAATCAGTTTTTCCTGATTTAAGAAAAGAAATCAGTTTTTTACATTGTTAACTTTAAAGGCATTTCGATCATTTTGACAGGAAAAAAAATGCATAACTATTTATTTATAAAATAAATTTAACACTTGAAAGTTCTAAAAGTCACTTTTTTAAGCTAATCCAAACGGGCTCTTAGTGTTGGTAAAAATTTCCACTTTATGGTAATTTTAGTATTGTAGTAGATTGGTTCCGTAACTTTTAAGTATTTCTATGGTTCAGATTTTCTTGGTTCAAATTTTTTAGAGTAAGTTGCCAGAATAGTACTCTCTAAAAAAGTAATTCCCAGAATACTACTCTTTCAATATTAATTCCCATTTTACTATCATCTTACCACATGGATTGCCAAGTGGATAATAACATATTAATTAGTATTTAATCAATATTCCATTGTAGGAATGTAAATTTATAAGGAATGTAAATCTATAAGTTTATATTGTACATTTATTCTATTAGAAAAGTTAAAATATATATTTTTTCATTGATTATATTCTTCTTATACAAGTCAATTAAACTAGACAAAGTTCTATATAATCGAACTATATATCCACTGTCAATTCAAGAATAAATTTAACGTTATTCTTAAATTATACCTAATCTCATCGTGATCGTCTCATGCAATACTCAAAACTTTAATGTACAGTCAATAAATAAAACAAGAATACAAAGAATCATCACTATAAAAAGTGGAAACATTCTAACATCTATCAGGGGGACATCTCATATATGCAATCATAAGCCCTTTAATTAATAGAATGAGACAATATCAAAAGAACAGAACAAATTAATTGAAATGATCAAATCAATATAGTTTCATTATGAAAAATCTCAACAAATATAATGCGATTTCAACAAAAGATATTGTGACTCAAACTTGAATAAACAGTGCATTCATTCATCCAGTATCTAAAAACACCACAAAAAGAATTACTTTCTCACTTCTTTGTTCTCCTTCTTGGTATATGACATTTGGATCCTAAATTTGGAGACCTATAAAGTAATCAACATCAAAAAGTATGATTTAATGAAAAGAAAAAAAAAGTGAAATAAAGCATGTTACCTATGAAGCTCCCTTGTTGGGACATGTTTTTTTGTTGTGACCTTCATTCTTGCAAATACTGCACTGCACCGTTGTTCGGCCTTCTCTAACATCCATCTCATTATGCAAACGCGTGGATTTGAGACGACCTTTAATAGTCCTTCTCATGGAATCAGACGGTAAAAGTATCATGCCTCTCACGGGAGACCAATATGCTTGGTCAGGAATAGGATGCAGCGAAGGTGCCCAAGTCATTGCGTACGTATTAATTGAATACCAATTTTGAATGTAAGTTGTATAATCCAAACTACATTTTTGGCATGCAGCCATAACATGGGAACAAGGAAATCCAAATATTTGTCACTTTTGACAAGAACAGAACTTCTAATTAAGTTTCACAACCTGTACATTACCACCTCTTCCTCTACTTGTGATGGATCTGCCCGTCTTTATGCTAAAAATACTAGTTAACCTGTTGAACAACTCAACTTCATGTCTACTTGCCTTTACTCCGTTAGAGCTGATTTTCGCATCTACAAAAGGAGCGGAATTTTGCCCACTAGCAACTCTGTTTGCTCCTAGTTGACACCTAATAGCAAAATAATTATTTACTCTATAAAAAGTTAGTTGGACAAGAGCTGTGATAGGTAAGCAACGAGCACCTTTTAGCACACTATTGAAAACTTCAGATAAGTTTGTCGTCATTATGCCATATGGACGACCACCATCATGTGCTAATGCCCACTTCTCCAAAGGTATTTCTTCTAACCACTTTCGAGCTTCAGGATTGATTCTTTGAATTGTTTCCATCCTTCTATTGAATTTGCGAACTTGATTCTCATTAGCAGCCAACCACACAAGATTCTTGAGTGTTTCTCATGAAATTTGTTGTTGAAGTTGCTCGCTAAATGACGGATACAAAAATGATGATAAGCATGTGGCTCGGTCCATCCTAATCCGTATGTGTTCATTGCATTTAGAATACCATTATGTTATCAGATATTACACAAATGCCATTTCTTGGGGTCACATAGCTTCTAATGCTAGCCATAAATCAACCCCAACTATCATTATTCTCGCCTTCCATAATTGCAAATTCAATCTGAAACAATTGATTATTCGCATCACAAGACATAGCGATAAGCATGGTTCCCATGTACTTTCCATAAAGATGTGTTCCATCAATACTAATTACAGGACGACAATGTTTGAACCCTTCAATTGAAGCGGAAAATGACCAAAACACATGATTAAATATTGCATGCCCCGGGTTCCGTTCTGCAAGTTCTTTATCCCATTGTACAATAGTACCCGGATTTTCTAGTGACTTTATTTGGCCAGCAACAAATCTCGAATCCAATTGCATGTGATCTCTATTAATAATTGGGTTAACACATGTATGAGGCCCACTGTACTTTTTAATTTCAAAAAAGGATGCTCTGCGAGGTATAGAAGCCCGTAGTCTCCAAGGACAAGTTGGGGCTTTCTTACATTGAGAACCTAAAGACTAGGTGTTGAATTTGCAACTTGGTATTGTTGGTGTACATTTAATTAGTATAGTTTCACAACTCTTTGCAACTCATCTTTTGTGGTAAATCTCTGACCAGCAAATAATTCCTCTCCATCCTTTTGTTGAGTATATTCTTGTTCAGGCACCAAAACATCCACAACAACATCATTAATTCGATCAATGGTAGTGAATTCAGGGGTTGAAATGTTTTCATAAACCATTTCATCTACCTCGTTCATTCCTTCCTCTGCATCATCTAAACAATCATCCAGTAGATCATTATTGATATGAGTTTCATGAGCAACAAATTGATGTCTTTCATTTGCAACAATTTCTTCTATGACACACGTGCTAGCATTGTTAAAAAGTCATAATCTCCCATAATATTCAAATCAAAATGGAAATCCGATACTGCAGTTTCTTGGGTCAGTAGCCTAGTAAAGAGGCCACTGGTTATCACGTTCGGCGCTTCTATTTGTTCATCAATTACTCGAGGAATCGCTTGCACACATAAATCTAGGCAGTTAATTCCAGGTCGCTTTGTTACATCAAGAACAACACTTACAGTGTCATTATCTTCAACTGGTAGAGCTACATATTCTTGTATATTATTTGGATACCTGCAAGTAATCTTAATGCAAGATTGTAGTCGATTGAACCTCGTAACGTTGTATATCTTATTCACCAAATCATCATAACTAATTCGATTGTTAGCTCTGATCGATTTTGGTGAAACAACTTCATAAGCTAGTCCATGAGAGCCCGATACAATCTTACCGTTTCAATAGCACAATATCGTTATGTTGTCTTTAACCATCCTAATCAAAGTATAAAAGATATTGAAAGTTAATAATCTATTTCAATAAAACAGAGATGAGAATTCACCTCATAACCCACAACATCTTTATGAAAATAAAAGTATACACCAGTTAAACTAAAAACTATAAACTGGGAATTCAAAAGAATTTTCACTAGTTGGAAGATGATTGATATGTAGTACTGAGTTTGATTGAGCATTACTGATGCTCAAAATTGCAATAAAAATTCCCTTCTTCACAACAAAAAAACTAAAAACTATAAACATGGTAAAATGAAACGTATATAAAAATCTAAAAATTACATTACCTTTCATTGATATTGGTTTCACCCAGAAAAATAAAAGTTCAATGATATTCATGAAACCAATAAGACGATTTAGTTGGAAATCAATTCAATCTAAGGCATCAAAGTAGTGTATTTGTGTGTGCATTTGGATTATGGTAATGTTTAATTGAAAGAATTAACTCATGTTAAAACAAAATAAGAAAAGTTACCTGATACTCCGTAGAGTAGTTATGCCGTCGTCCGAGGACTTGGATTGGTGATATGAATAGGGTTGAGAAGGTAGAAGGGTGTATTTAGTTGTTGGTGTTTATGACTTAAAAAAAAAAGACAAATAAGATTGCATATGTGGCATGGCAATCCACTTGGCAAAATGAGTAGTAAAATGAGAATTAATTTTAGGAGAGTAGTATTCTCGGAATAATTTTTTCAAAGAGTACTATTTTGGCAAATTACTCGATAAGCCATTGAAGTTTACTTTTGGGAAATAGAGGTAATTAGCATTCAAATGCAAGTTCGAAGTTCAAAATAAAGAAATAATCGTAGAACTACACTAGGTTGTATTATGGTATCTCCAGCTCAGTATGTTGCTAGAGTCATCAACCTTGAAAGGGCCAATTTTATGTCACTATCATTATTTAATTTCTTGACTGCAAGTCTGCAACTTTGCTAAGAAGTGGTAAATATTTTTAATTGCAAAAGATTATGAATTAGTCTGATTCGTGCTTAAATATGTACATTTATTTGAAGAGTAAATCTCTAAAATGTTGAAGTTGAAGAGTAAATCTCTAACTGGTGTGAAATTGTTAGTTTTTGTCTCACACACGACTAAAAGTATCCTTAAGATTTTATTAGGATTCGATAATTTTTTCCTCTCGAATTAAGTTTCACATGCTTTTATTTGGAACTAAATCGGGTCTCACGCAATCACTACGCTATCTCCATAGTCATCTCGCTTGAATTGTTGATTCTGATATTCGTTAATTTAATAGCTTAAAGATATTCTTAATATGATACGTAAGTTTATATCTGTTAGTTTAATTTAGCTTAAGAATATTCTTAATATGGTATAATAGAATTCTAATTGGAAACTCTAAGAAACTCAAAACACAAGAACAAGGATAGAATTGAAATTAAAATTGCAAGGAAAGAAAGATAAAAGTGAGACACAATAATTGAAATCAAAGGCAACCAAGGGTATATTAAACTCAAGACCTCCCTTAATTAAATTCAACTAAAGCACCTACACTATAGATAATTTCCACAAGTGAACATGTTCATGTGAGAAATTATGGAAGTGTTCACCAACAACGAAAAAATTACACTCTAACTAAGCTTACTACTAATTATCACTAATTATATGCCTAAGTAGAATTCTAATGAAAATATTAATTGTCATCCAAAAACTAAAAAAAATCAAATGAAACTAAGGCAACTATTTATAGTTATGTCTATTACAACAAAGACCCAAAAGTAGTCTTTGCACAAACAACCCCACATAGGTTGTTCTTTAGCCACTTTGTGAAGTGACTCCTTCTCTTGTATCTTCTTCTTCTTGAATATCCTCCCAAGCTATCATCCAAACATTATACACTCGTGAGATATTCTCTTCAAGCTCTTCCAACACTCATCTCTTCATGAACATGGATTGTAATTCTTGGAGCTCCCTTGCTTGGTCACGAGTGAATGGTCTTGAGCTCGCTCGGGTCATATCATCCTCTCTTTCTTGGAAAGGATTCGTCCTCAAATCTAAAGGTTCACCTACAACACAAGAAGATAGATCACTTACATTGAAAACATTATGGACATTATACTCACTTGGTAAGTCAATCTTGTAGGCATGTCATTGATCTTCTCAAGGACTTTGAACGGCCTATCTCCTCTTGGGCACAACTTGCCCTTCCTCATTTGGGGAAACCTCTCCTTTCAAAAGTGAACCCAAATCCAATCATCTGGTTGGAAGTTCACTCTTTTTCGGCCTTTGTTTTATCTTTTGTCCACTCTTGTGTTGATCTTCTCTATGTGTTCCTTCACTTTAGCGTGAATCTTTACCATCTCGATTGCCCTTTATTTTTGCATCTAAACTCACAACAACATCACTAGACAAAGGGGTTAAGGTTAAGGGAAACAAAGAATTAAAACCATAGCAAACTTCAAATTCAGTCATGCCAATAGAGGAGTGGAGAGACCTATTATATGCAAATTCCATCAAAGATAAATGGTCCTCCCATGAAGTTGGTATTCCTCTAACCACACACCTAAGCATGCTCCCAAGAGTCCTATTCACTACTTCGGTTTGTCCATCCATTTGAGGGTGACAAGAAGTAGAGAACATGAGCTTGGTGCCAAGTGCATCCTATAGACTCTTCCAAAAATGACTAAGGAATTTTGAATCCCTATCACTAACAATAGTGTGAGGTACCCCATGCAATTTAAGAACATGAATAACAAACAAGGATGCCATATGAGATGCATCATCACACTTGTGACATGGTATGAAATGGGATATTTTTGAAAATCTATCCACTACCACAAAAATACTATCATGATCCATTTTGGTCCTTGGTAGACCCAAAACAAAATCCAAAGAAATGACTACCCAAGGGCTATTAGGAGTAGGAAGAAGGGTATACATACCTTGAGGGCGAGTCTTGGACTTAGCTTGCTTGCACTCTAAGCATTGTCCACAAAGCCCCTCCACGTCATGTCTCATCTTGGGCCAATAGAATTGCTCCTTGAGGATGTCAAGAGTTTTGGCAACTCCAAAGTAACCCATCATGCCTCCACTATGTGCTTCCTTCACGAAAATTTTCCTCCATGAGCTTTTGGGAACACATACTCTACCATTTTTTAACAAGAACCCATCAATTAATTGGAACCGATCAACCATATTTCCTTGGGCTAACTCTTCATAAACCACATTGAAATTGGAGTCATTGGAATAGAACTCCTTCAAATTTTCAAATCCCATCATTTTAGAAGTCATGACATTTAACAACACATATCTCCTAGACAAAGCATTCGCCACAACGTTCTCCTTTCCCTGCTTGTAGGTGATCACTTAAGGAAAAGACCTAATAAATTCCACCCATTTTGCATGCCTCTTGTTGAGCTTAGATTGACCCTTCAAGTGTCTCAAGGATTCATGATCCAAACGGATCACAAACTCCTTATGCCATAAATAGTGTTGCCAATTATTGCGAATTTTTAGAGCTACGCAAGTATACGTATCACAATTTATAATAATTTTTTGTAAGACCGAGTATCGTCCCACAAAGACTGAATTATCAATTACCAAACAATTAATCTCTAGTTTCTATTTGGCTAACGAATCTTGATTTGTAAAGGTTAAAATAGAAAAAATATAAACGACGGTAAAATGCAAAAATAAACTAGCAGCAAAAGCACACGAATTGAATTCGAGAATGGGAGCAATTAGGGATTCCAATCTCATCAACTATCCACTCTACCATTTACTAATGCAATATTAACAGTTCTTCTTCTTATTAAGATAACAGGTTAACAAAAACGTTCTATATTCAAGCTACGACATATAAAACTCAACCTAAATGAGAATTTTTTATATTTCTAAGATAAATTCCATCAATTAGGAGGCATTAAGATCAACAACCTAAAAGCTACACAAGCAATCGTGATACTCTCGTTCAAGATTAAGCCTAGGTCAATTCAACTATAGCATATTCAAATCTCACTTTTTAGATTTTGATTTAAACTCATTTAGATAAACGAAAACCAATGGCCAATCAATACTCATTCAATAACCACACATTGAAAATACATTAATATATGAAGAAGACAAGATAACTTTGCATTAGTTCATGATAGAGGTTCAAGTGATTTAATTGAAAACCCTAATAGAAGAATTAGTTCATAGTCATTCTAAAATGAACACATAACTGAAAATTAACATAAAGATACTTCAAGACAAAGAAAAATAACTTGAGGAATTGATCTCCAATGGCCCCTCCAAGGTTCCAAAACCTCTTTCTCTCATTGCTTATCCTTCATCCTCCCCTTTTTCTCTCCTCTTTTTCCTCTTTAAAGCCAAAACCTATTTTTTCCTTTGAAAATACCTTTTTTCCCTTTTGAAAATTGAGTTCTCATAATTTGTACGGACACAAGCGCCGCGGCTCATTTGCAGATTTCCTCAAGCGCCGCGGCTCAGTTCAGAGAGCACCGCGGCTCAGTTCAGAGAGCACCGCGGCTCTTCTGCTTCCAGAAACGTAGTCTCTCTGGAACCTCAGTGTCGCGGCTCTGTTGTAGGCGCCGTAGCTCATTTGTCATTTTTTCCATCTGAGACACGTTCAACTGCCTCACGAGCTTCCCATGACTTCTCTGAACCGTTTCTTTGACTAAATCGGAATATTTATCCTTAGTATCCACTTATTCTCTCTAAATCCACCTTACTTCCATTATGTATCGCTTTATCCTGAAAACAAAACAAAAACAAGCATAACACGGTACAAAACAACTTAAAGACTAACACAAGACTCCCTAAAACACACTCTAAAATAGTACTTAAACAGGCTTAACAAACACCCCCAAACTTAACCTTTACTCGCCCTCGAGTAAAGAACTATAGACACTCCACAACTCTAAAATGAATCAAGTCAATAACAATAGATCAAGCCTCAAAAATCATGAATAACATGCAATATAATCCTTAGAACATTATATCCATCATTTTGCAATCTAGAATTTCAAGTCAGATATTCCTCAACTTCACTTAAAATCATCAATACATATGACAACCCAACCATGATCACTGAATAAACAAGTACTCAACTCAGTTTTTACAAACCGAATTCTCACCAACAGTCCATCAAGTTCATAATACCACAGGCTTGCTAACTTGCTACTCTCTACTAATTTAGACAACACATGCTCAAGAATCAATAAGACTTTTATATGTTATAACGATAGGCTTAGGCACGGGTAGATGAAATGTCATTTAGGCTCAAAATTACCATAAGCATAGAAACCAACTAACCAAACTTGATATCCACATTACAAACCAACAACAATCCCTAATTTTTCTTTTCTTTTCTAGATTGAGAAAATTCACACTTACATATTATTTTTTTATGAAGATGAGAAATCAAAACAAAACAAAACAAAACAATTAAAATATTGGGATGCCTCCCAATGGCGTTGTCGTTAACGTCATTTAGCCGGACGCTGAATTCCTCTTCAAATGGACTTCAAGAGGATAAGAGACTTGGCTTGATCAATAGGACCACCCAAGTATAGCTTCAACTGTTGCCCGTTCACTTTGAATGTCGAGCCATTCTTTCCTTGCACTTCAACAGAGCCATATGGAAAAACATTCACCACAGTAAATGGACCCGACCATCTGGACTTCAGCTTGCCTGGAAATAGTCTCAACCTTGAATTGAATATAAGTACATGTTGTCCGGGTTGAAACTCTTTTTGAATCAAGTTCTTGTCATGACATGCCTTAGTGCGCTCCTTGTAAATTTTGGCATTCTCGTAGGCTTCATTCCAGAACTCATCTAGCTCGTTCAATTGCAGTAGCCTATTCTGTCCTGCAGCACTCTCATCCAAATTCAGCTTCCTCATGGCCCAATACGCTCGATGCTCCAACTCAACTGGTAAGTGACAGGCCTTTCCAAAAACTAACATGTAAGGGGACATTCCAATAGGAGTTTTGAATGTCGTCCTATAAGCCCAAAGGGCATCATCAAGATTCTTAGACCAATTTTTCCTAGAACTATCCACCGTCTTCTCAAGGATACTCTTTTCTTTTCTGTTTGAAATTTTAGCTTGACCATTTGACTGAGGGTGATATGGAAAAGCAGTTCGGTGGTAGACTTCATATCGAACAAGTAGAGTATCAAGTTATTTGTTACAAAAATGACTCCCCTCATCGCTAATGAGAGCTCGGGGAGTACCAAACCGTGTGAATATGTGCTTGTGCAAAAACTTCAAGACTATTTTACCATCATTCTCCTTTGTTGTTGCTGCTTCAACCCATTTAGACACATAGTCCACTGCTAACAAAATGAATTGATTATTGAAAGATGATGGATAAGGGCCTATAAAGTCAATGCCCCAAACATCAAATAGCTCAACCTCTAGGATCACATTAAGTGGCATTTCATTCCTTCTTGATATGTTCCCAGTGCGCTGACAACAATCACAAGCCTTTACAAAAGCATTAGCATCTTTGAACAAACTTGGCCAATAAAAGCCGCTTTGCAACACCTTAGCAACTGTCCTTGAAGCCCTAAAATGCCCACCACATTGTAAAGTGTGACAATGAGTGAGAATTGAGTGCATTTCCTTCTCTGGTACACAACATCGAATGACTTGATCAACACAATGCCTATAAAGAATAGGCTCTTCCCAATAATAGTCCTTCACATCATAATAGAACTTTTTCAATTGTTGCCTTGACATCTCCGGAGGCATAATCTTTGCTACCAGAAAATTTACATAATCAGCATACCAAGGTACCATCGAACTATCACTCACCCTAAAAAGTTGTTCATCGGGGAAATGGTCATTTATGTGCACCTCCTTGGCATTCTGGCTCTCTTTCACCTCAAGTCTCGACAAACTATCTGCTACCAGATTTTATGTTCCCTTCTTATCAAGAATCTCCAAGTCAAACTCTTGCAACATTAATACCCATCGAATGAAACGGGGTTTTCCATCCTTCTTAGTCATCAAGTATTTGATAGCAGAATGATCAGTGTACACAATTACCTTATTCCCAATGAGATACGGTCTGAAATTGTCAAATGCATACACTATGGATAGCAGCTCTTTCTCTGTTGTGGCATAATTCAATTGTGAATCATTGAGAGTTCTACTAGAATAATAAATAGACCAAAATACCTTGTCAATTCATTGCCCCAAAACCGCCCCCACTGCATAATCACTAGCATCGCACATTAGTTCAAATGGGAGACCCCAGTTCGGTACAACAACAATTGGTGCCGAAATTAACTTATCCTTAAGTGCCTTAAAAGCAATTAGGCACTCTTCATTAAAATCAAAGATAACACCGTTCATCAACAAGGCGGAAAGAGGCTTCGAAATTCTTGAGAAGTCTTTGATAAATCTTCTGTAGAACCCAGCATGCCCAAGAAAACTTATAACCCCTTTCACTGACATTGGAGGTGGTAACTTCTCAATAGTGGAAATTTTAGCTCGGTCCACTTCAATGCCTCTACTCGAAATTTTGTGGAAAATAACAATACCCTCATTCACCATAAAATGGCACTTCTCCCAATTTAGAACAAGATTGGACCCTTCACACCGCTGCAACATTGCTTCCAAATGCTTTAAACACTCATCAAAAGACGACCCAAAAACTGAAAAATCATCCATGAAAATCTCAATAGTTTTCTCCACCATGTTAGAAAAGATGGCCACCATACAGCGTTGGAAAGTAGCAAGAGCATTGCAAAGTTCAAATGGCATCCTTCGGAAAGCAAACATACCATAGGGACAAGTAAATGTAGTCTTCTCTTGATCTTCTGGTGCAATGGCAATCTGGTGATACCCAGAATAATCATCCAAGAAACAATAGTAGCTATGGCATGCTAGTCAGTCAAGCATTTGGTCCAGAAAAGGCGAGGGAAAATGGTATTTCCTTGTTGCCTTGTTCAACTTGCGATAATCAATGCAAATTCTCCATCCCGTCACAGTCCTAGATGGAATAAGCTCATTCTTCTCATTCTTCACCATAGTCATACCACCCTTCTTAAGCATTACTTGCACTGGGCTCACCCATGCACTATCAGAAATAAGGTAAATCACACCAGCATCTAGCCATTTCAAAATTTCTTTCCTCACCACTTTCTTCATAGTTGGGTTCAACCTTCTTTGAGATTCAATTGAAGGCTTGCTCTCATCTTCTAAACGGATTTTATACATTACTGTAAAAGGGTTTATCCCTCTAATATCTGCCAATGTCCTCCCAATGGCAAGCTTGTGAGCCCTTAAAACTCTCAATAATTTTTCCACTTTCACATTAGACAGAAAAGCAGATACAATCACCGATAAAGTTTTATTCTCACCCAGATAAATGTAGTGAAGATGATCTGACAAAGTCTTCAACTCTAACACTGGAGGTTTCTCTATGGAAGGTCTCTTTCTGGAAATTTTCCCAACTCCTCATATTTTTTTCTATAAAATGGCTCATAAGAATTCACTCACCTGAAATACTCCATAAGCTCAACATCATCACTGTCATCTTCCTCACACTGTGTTAGCGCCACCTCAAGAGCATCAGTACTCATGCTCTTTTCAGAAACAACCCCCTCAATCACATCAATTGAAAAACAATTGTCACTTGCTCTGGGATAAGATATCAACTTGAACTCATTGAAAACCACATCTTCACCCTGAACTCGGAGTCTCAACTCACCCTTCTGAACATCAATAAGCGCTTGCCCCGTGGCTAAAAATGGTCTCCCAAGAATTATAGACACATCAGCATCCTCCTCCATGTCAAGAACAATAAAGTCAGCAGGAAAAATGAATTTGTCCACTTTAACTAACACATCTTTAATAATACCTCGTGGATGCTTCACCGAACGGTCTGCCAACTGTAAAGTCAATGTTGTAGGCCTAGCTTCACCTACACCAAGTCTACGAAACACAGAGAAAGGCATCAATTTTATACTTGCCCCCAAATCACACAATGCATGCTTGCATTCAAAATTCCAGATAGTGTAGGGAATAGTGAAGCTCTCTGGATCTCTCAACTTCTGGGGAAGCTTTTTTTGTAAAATGGCGCTGCACTCTTCAGTTAAAGCCACAGTTTCATAATCTCTCATCTTTCTCTTTTTAGAGAGAATTTCCTTCTTAAATTTCACGTAACTGGGCATTTGCTCTAGGGCCTCAGCAAAGGAAATGTTGATGTGCAACTTCTTGAACACCTCAAAAAACTTGAAAAATTGTTTATCAAGAGAATTTTTTGGAATTCTTTGAGGGTATAGAATTCTGATTTGAGGATCAACAATAACCGTTGGTGGTGCCGTTTCTGTAATAGGGTGGTCTTCAGTAACCCCTCTTTCTCTAAACCAGATATCTCTCCAAGTCATCATTCTTTTCAACATGTAATTGAGTTGCAAACTGCTCAACTTGTTTACCACTTCTCAATGTGATGGCCTGACACTGCTCTTTAGGGTTCACAACAATATTGCTAGGCAGATTCCCTTGAGGTATGTTATTCAACATGCTTGCTAACTGCCCCACTTGTGTCTCCAGATTCTGAATAGAGGATCTTATCTATGTCATGAACTGAGTCTGGGTATTAGTGAGAGTCAACAAAGCTACTTGCAATTCATTAGGATTCTCTTGTGGGACTTGTGGTCGAGACTGCTGTGGAGATGAAGCTTGATTTATTGGTTGTTGTGGACTGTTCTGCTGATATTGCCCTTGAAACTATAACTGTTTGCCTTGGTTGTTTCTTCATGAGAAGTTAGGGTGATTCCTCCACCCAGGATTATAAGTGTTGGAGAATGGATTGTTGTAGGGCCTCTGAAAATTTTCAACTGCTTGAACCTGAGCTTGGTCTATAGGAATATTATTTGGAACCATTGTTTTGCATCGATCAAAAGTAAGTGGACCCCCGTAAATTTCACAACCCACTTGCATCTGAACAGCATTGGCGGACACCGTATTATGCTGCAATTGCTTTGTCAAAGAAGCAACTTGAGCAGTTAAAGCAGTGATGGCATCTAGTTCATGAACCCCGGTCACTTTTCTACTGCTCGTTGATCTCTCATCAGACCATTGACGATTTTTTGTGGCCATATCTTCTAATAATTCATACGCCTCATTAGCACTTTTACTCATAAATGTCCCTCCAGTCGCAGCATCAATTATGGTACGAGTAGTACCACACAACTCATTGTAGAAATTGTGGACCAACATCCACTGTTCAATTCTATGGTGGGGACATCTCCTTTGCAACTCCTTAAACCTCTCCCAAGCATCATACAAAGATTCCTCCTCAAGCTGATAAAAATTGTTTAGTTCTCCCCTTAGCTTAGCGGCTTTTGATGGAGGAAAGAAATTGGCAAGAAATTTCTGAGCCAAATCTTGCCAAGTTGTAATAGAGTTTGCCTGAAGAGAGTTCAACCAACTTTTGACTCGGTCCCTTAGTGAAAATGAGAAGAGCCTCAATCTAATGGCATCATCAGTCACACCATTGTATTTGAATGTTGCACATAGCTCCAAGAAATTTGCCAAGTGTATATGGGGATCTTCAAAGGATAACCCACCAAATTGAACTGTGCCATAAACCATTTGCAGGATCGCCGGCTTAATCTCGAAGTTGTTTGCCTCCACAGCTGGTGGTCTTATACATGTCTACACTCATGTTACCGTTAGAAGTATATAATCTCGTAAGTTTCTCACAGCGGGATTCTGAGCTTGTTCATGCACCATTTCTGGCACCCCTCTATTCAACCCATCATTATTTTGAGGATTTTTCATAACCACAGTTGAACTACCAGCTCTCTTGTTTCTTTGATTCTGCTTGCACGCTTTCTCAATCTCAAGATTAATAGGAACAAGGTTGTCTGCTCCTCTTCTTCTTTGCATACAATAAAACTACCTAAAATGTCAAAAGATGCACGCAAAACAAGTTAGAAACTTGTTCTTGGAACAACCAAATTAGAAATAAAATTAATTACTTTGATATTGATAATTTTTCAGTCCCCAGCAACAGCGCCAAAAACTTGTTGCGGATTTTTAGAGCTACACAAGTATATGTATCGCAATTTATAATAATTTTTTGTAAGACCGAGTATCGTCCCACAGAGACTGAATTATCAATTACCAAACAATTCATCTCTAGTTTCTATTTGGTTAACGAATCTTAATTTGTAAAGGTTAAAATAAGAAAAATATAAACGAAGGTAAAATGCAAAAATAAACTAGCAGCAAAAACACACGAATTGAATTCGAGAATGAGAGCAATTAGGGATTCCAATCTCATCAACTATCCACTCTATCATTTACTAATGCAAGATTAACAATTTTTCTTCTTATTAAGATAGCAGGTTAACAAAAACGTTTTATATTCAAGTTACGACATATAAAACTCAACCTAAATGAGAATTTTCTATATTGCTAAGACAAACTCCATCAATTAGGAGGCATTAAGATCAACAACCTAAAAGCTACACAATCAATTGTGATACTCTCGTTCAAGATTAAGCCTATGTCAATTCAACTATAGCATATTCAAATCTCACTTTTCAAATTTTGATTTAAACTCATTTAGATAAACGAAAACCAATGGTCAGTCAATTCTCATTCAATAACCACACATTGAAAAGACCTTAATATATGAAGAAGATAAGATAACTTTGCATTAGTTCATGATAGAGGTTCAAGTGATTTAATTGAAAACACTAATAGAAGAATTAGTTCATAGTCATTCTAAAATGAATACATAAACTGAAAATTAACATAAAGATACTTCAAGACAAAGAAAAAGAACTTGAGAAATTGATCTCCAATGGCTCCTCCAAGGTTTCAAAACCTCTTTCTCTCCTTTTTTTCCTCTTTAAAGCCAAAACCTATTTTTTCCTTTGAAAATACATTTTTGCCCTTGTGAAAATTGAGTTCTCATAATCTATACGGACACAAGCATCGCGGCTCATTTGCAGATTTCCTTAAGCATCGCGGCTCAGTTCAGAGAGCACCGCAGCTCTTCTGCTTCCAGAAACGTGGTCTCTCTAAAACCTCAGTGTCGCGGCTCATTTGTCATTTTTTCCATCCGAGACACGTTCAACTGCCTCACGAGCTTCCCAGGACTTCTTTGAACCATTTCTTTGACTAAATCGGAATATTTATCCTCAATATCCGCTTATTTTCTATAAATCCGCCTCACTTCCATTATGTATCGCTTTATCCTGAAAACAAAATAAAAACAAGCATAACATGGTACAAACCAACTTAAACACCAACACAAGACTCCCTAAAATGCACTCTAAAACAGTACTTAAACAGACTTAACACCAATGAGCTAACACCCTCACTAGTGCATACAACTTTTTGTCATAGGTAGAGTAGTTCAAAGAAGCCCATTTTAACTTTTCACTAAAGTAGGCGAATGGCTTCCCTTCTTGCATCAAGACTCCACCAATGCCAATACCCGAAGCGTCACATTCAATCTCAAATGTCTTCTTAAAATCTGACAATTGCAATAATGGAGAAGTACTCAATTTCGCCTTTAACTTTTGAAATGCCTTCTCTTGCTCATCTCCCCATACAAAAGGTATATCTTTCTTGATCAATTCGGTTAAAGGAGTGGCAATGGTACTAAATCCCTTCACAAATCTCCTATAGAAACTTGCCAACCTATGGAAACTCCTTACATCGGTTGCATTTTTAGGAGTGGGACAAGTTCTAATGGATTTTACCTTCTCTTCATCAACCTCCACGCCATTCACACTTACCACAAACCCCAAAAATATCACCCGGTCAACACAAAATGAGCACTTCTTGAGATTAGCATACAATCTCTCACACAACAAGACATCAAAAACTTACCTCAAATGGCACACATGATCCTCAATATTCTTGCTATAGACAAGAATGTCATCAAAATAAACGATGACAAACTTATTAATGAAAGGCTTCAACACATGGTTCATCAATCTCATGAAAGTGCTAGGCGCATTGGTGAGACCAAGTGGCATGACAAGCCACTCATATAGCCCAAACTTGGTTTTGAAGGTCGTCTTCCACTCATCACCGGGGTGCATGCGAATTTGGTGGTATCCACTTCTAAGATCAATTTTAGAGAACACACTTGAGCCACATAGCTCATCCAACATATCATCAAGTATCGGGATAGGATGTCGATACTTCACTGTTATTTTGTTAATGGCTCTACAATCGATACACATCCTCCAAGTGCCATCTTTCTTGGGAACAACACATGGGCTAAGGCTCTCCTTCACTAGCCCTTTGTTAAGTAACTCTTCGACTTGCCTTTGAAATTCTTTAGTTTCTTCCGGATTGCTCCTATATGCCAGTTTGTTTGAGATTTGGGAAACCGGTACAAAATCGATTTGATGTTCAATACCCCTCAATGGAGGCAATCCTTTGGACATCTCCTCCGGAAATAAGTCATCATATTCCTGCAAAAGAGAAGAAACAATACTAGGAAAAGTGCTAGTATCTTGGTTAGTATGTAACAAAAGATCTTTGTTGACAAGGCATACCATAAAACGCTCATCATCAACTCTTTTCAAACAATTGTTTGGTTTGGCAAGTGTACACATCTTAACTTTCCCCTTTGTTACCCTTTGTCCCTCTTGGCTAAGTAAAGACTCTTTCTCAACCTCCTTCTTTTGAACCCTATCCCGAAGCTCTTTCATGATTCTATAGTCCTCACTTACTTGGTAGGGTGTCAATAGGGTGAGAATATGTTTTCTTCCCTCAAAGACAAAGGAATACTTATTAGATCTCCCACTATGTTGCGCATCCCTATAAAATTGACATGGCCTCCCGAGCAACATATGACAGGCTTGCATTGGCACTACATCACATAGGACTTCATCTTGGTACTTGCCAATGCTAAATTTCACTACAACCCGCTTGGTGACCCTTACTTCTCCACAATCATTGAACCATTGAAGCTTGTAGGGGCTAGGATGTTTCCTTGTGGGAAACTTCATATGGTCAACCAATGCTGTGCTCACCACATTTGTGCAACTACCGCAATCAATGATCAAGGAGCACACCTTATCTAGGATTTTGCATAGAGTATGGAATAGGTTTTCCTGTTGATCAAGTTCCTCCCTATTCATTGCACCCATGATCCTTCGCAACACACATGCCAAATTAATATTCTTCTCTAGGTGTCACTCATCATCCTCCTCTTCAAATCCTCACTCATGCTCACCTTTAGGTTCACCATCACCACCCTCTTCACCGTCTTTCTCCTTTTTATCGGTTCGATAACCATCAAGCATGGCCACAATTGATCTCCTATTAGGACATTCACTTGTAATTTGGCCTCTACCTTGGCATTTAAAACATTGAATGGTAGAAGGATGAGCAAAGTTAGTTTTAGCATTATTACCTCCTCTAGCCTTGTCTTCACTCTTAGGTTTGTAGTCAAACTTGGCTTGGGAAGTTGAAGTAGTGGTCTTGGGCTTCTCCCACTTATCTTTGCCTTTGCTCCATGATGAGGATGAAATATTCTTAGCCTTGTAAGATTTCTTCGCTTTCAATTCCATTTCAACCTTAGTTGCGTCATGAAATACTTCTTCAAGAGTGGTATAGGATTGAAGCCTCATAGGTTTGGAGATTTCATGATTCAAATTGGCCACAAATCGGATCACCGTGTAGTTCAAGTGCTCTTCAATTTTGGATTTCAACCTTAAGTTCTCATACTCATCGAAGTACTCTTCTACACTCTTAATACCTTGTCTCAACATGTACACCCTCTTAAGAACGCCTTGATAATAGTCGGGTGTCACATACCTTGCTCCATGAGTTCAATCAACTCTTGCCAAGTTGGAATATCAAATAGGTACAGTTGAGCTCGTTCACGCCTCTTGGATTCCCACCAAGTGGATGTATATCCCTCAAATTCAGTGAGGGCATACTTCGCCTTCAAAGCATCCGATATGTTGATTGAATTTTTTGCCCTTTATTAAAAGATTCTACAATAGATAAAATTGTCATTTACTATTTTCCTCATTAAAAATATGTGTAATTATAACAAACACTAATAGTATTTAT
The DNA here is from genome assembly GCA_029783415.1 of Anisodus acutangulus. NCBI lineage: Eukaryota > Viridiplantae > Streptophyta > Magnoliopsida > Solanales > Solanaceae > Anisodus > Anisodus acutangulus. Next base: position 9,332,328 of record CM056494.1, read on the forward strand.
ATTTTTGGAAAAGTAATGTTAAGTATTGTATACTTTTCTAACGCATTCAAATTAAAATCACGAAGGGTTTAGAAATGTTGTTTGAACTTTTTGCCCTTAATTAAAAGATTATACAATAGATAAAATTGTCATTTACTATTTTACTCATTAAATATATGTGTAATTATAATAAACACTAATATTTTTGGAAAAGTAAAAAAACCATTATTTTGGGGGAGAAAATAAAAAGAAGGCCGTATATAGCCATTTGTTTAGGTATAGGATTCTATTTTTGGAGTTTTTGGGGATTAAATGGCAAGAATGTCGTATATAGCAAGAATGTCGTATATAGCAAGAATGTTTAGGTATAGGATTCCTTAGGTGCCACATATGGCTTTGTTTAGGTTTAGGATTCTTTGGCTTTGTTTAGGTTTAGGATTCTTTAGCTTTCTTTGTTTAGGACTAGAATTCTTTTCTTTCATGTGGCTGTGTTTTAAGTTTAGGCCTCTTTAGTTTTTTCTTGTATAAAATTTATTATTGGTGTAGGTGTAGATTTTTTTTTATTGCCATAGTTAATGTTAAGTATTGTATACTTTTCTAACGCATTCAAATTTATATGGACATATTTGTAATTCAAAAATTCTCTAAGTCTTTATCTTTTTTTATCCCTCAGGTAGCTAACAAAAAAAATCTTTCGAATTTGTGTTATTCAAGTTAGGCTATTGTGGAGATCGTAGCATCTTTTTTCCATGAAACCTGGTGTGAAAAATTGAGACTTCGTTTGCTTTCATTCCATATTATGAGATATGAGTAAATGATTATGATTTTACGTTTGTCAATTGTTTATCGTGGAATTTATTCGTCCTAAGTTCTTTGACCTTTACCCTTTTAATTCTCCGCATCTTAATATTAATGTATGATAAAGCTATATTTGTTTGTTTGATTATTAAAATTTGATAAGTGATTCTACTTTTTTACATCTATTAGATTTTTAGATCAGTGTTGTTTTGTTGTGAGTTTCCCATTTTACTTTATAAAAATTGTAGAATTACCTCACGATAATAACTTGTGACACAAAATTATCATTTACTATTTATCTTAAATTATTATTTGACTATCTTTATAATATTTCAAGTATCCCACATTGGCCGACACAAAGAAAAATTAGGAGCTGAATGCCTATTTAATCACCTTAAGGAGCAACATATGTTTGACAGTGTCAATAGGCGGAGTCTGCTTTCGCGACTCCTACCAAAGTTTTTTTTAAAGGTAAAGTAGTGCAATAGTTCTGATAGAAGAGATTTGGGAACTGAGTAGCTTAAAGAAAACAAGCAGAATCGCTTGGTTCAATTCTAACTACGATGACCGGAAGTTGGTAAGTTATAAAGTCTAACCATCCATTGCCTAAGGGACATCTATAAAGAAAAAGATCCTTGTAGGGGAGGCGACTAAGCCACCCGAAGCGGGAAGGAAAGACAAAGGGGAAAGACAAAGGCAAGTTTTTGTTGACAAAGAAAAGGCTCGCCTAAGGCTGATCTCTTTTCTACTAATCTTCTCTAGGTACAATGCATGCACCACCCTAGGCTACGAAAAGCTCGGTATCATTGAATTCCCACCTCACAATTTTTTTTTTGTTTGCTGAAAGCCACAACCTTTAAACATGTAAATTTGCAACCAGTACTGGAAAGCCTCAGTATATATGATTCCCATAACACACAATTTCATTCTAAATAAAACAAATTACGGTTACCAAAGTTGTCAACCAAACTTTATTATTCAATGAGCTCTATAAAAGCACCCCTTAATATGACGAAAAGAAATCTTCCCTAAATTGAATTAATAGGAAGTCCTAATATTTATAATTTTAAAATCAATTCAGATTTGACGTTATATTAATTATTTCCCTTTTTGAGGTGTGTAACTTAAGAATTATCACTGGAGAAGGACCCCTAAAACATTCTTTGAATGAAACTAGGAAACTAGAAATAAAGGATGCGGCCATTGTTGATGTGGGTTTAGGAGACCTTATTGTGTGTTATGGAATTATACGTATTTTGGTAATTTTTCGTTTCGATATAACCCTACAAATAAATTGATTGAAAAAGGTGACATTCATTTCATTGTGTAATTCAATAACGTGTTTGAAAACTTTTGTGAGGTACCTAATTTTTCCATTTGTTGAGTTTGCAAAATATTATGAATCTGCATTAGTTTCAAATATTAAAAAAACTTTTAATTGTATTATACAACTAAATATATTATTCAATATATTCATGTGATTTGATGGAGTTCTACTCACTGAGAAGGGTACACACGCAATTATTAATGTATGAAACTCCAACGTGATATGTTACATTGATAAATAAGTATGTAAATATGTGTGTTCACTTTCAAAAAGACTATCAACTTTTGACGACAACAATAATTTTTGTCATAATAAAATAGTCAAATGACGGAAGAGAGCGTAAACCAACTACTTCATTTGTAAAAAGTTATCATATTGTTAACACTCAAAAAATACTTTTTAAGTGTTTAGCCGAATCAAGTGACAGCCGAAGGTGAAAACCTCAAAATGAGCAGGCAACAGAATTCTAAGTCGATAATCGAACTGACTCGTACCTGAATCTATTAGTCCTAACCCTCGGCTAGAAAATCTTCATCGGCTATTACGGTAGTCTGGCCGAGTCATAATTCCGAAGAACGACTGAGACCTACACATATTTGGACGCATCGAAGACCAAGTCAAAGAATCTTCTAGACCCCAAGAAACGGTATCAACCAGCAACAGCTAGAAGGAAGTTCCATTAATCGTGCAAGAGGAAAACAAGGAGTAAAAATCGGCACCACCTCCTCATAGTTGGCTAGTGGATTTAGTGGGTAATTTAATGGCTAATATAGGGGGATCACATTTTATTTTTCTTGTACTATAAATATAGGATCATTTGTACAGAATAAGAAAGAAACCAATCAATCAAACAACTGATTTTACATATCTTCATTTTATCTTTATCACATTTACTGCACTCTAGCTGTACTTATGTTTCTTACCACTTAGTTTACTCAATCACCGTCCTAACGCTTTCTGAAGTAGTTGGGAAACCCATTGCGAGGGTGGTAAGGCATTACGCTGTGATTGATTCAGTAACCGATGCTAGAGAATCCGCTCTTCTCTCTTTCTTTTCCCACGGAGCTCTAAGAAGCAAGGGCGTAGCGAGACTGGGGATCTTAGTGTCAATCTTAACCTCATAGCTTTTAGAAGCTGAGCACTTAGACAATTCACTTTGAGTACAGGGAAGTCTGCTGGTAGGAATTCCTCAAGGCGTACTACGGTTTTTCACCGAGAGGGTGGCTGGAAGTTAGAGTTCCGCTTCCAGCCGAAATCGCTTAGTTAAGGAATCAATTTGTCATTCGATTTCGTCAGCCGATAGACGACAAACATTTCGGACGGGAACAAATTTGGTACGCCCAGTGGGACCATAGGTGACTCCATAGCGAAGTTTGATTCTCCAGGTCAGGATCACGCTTGGTGTATGCACCTAAGGTCTGGTAAGAAAATGAACTCAGAGTCCAGTCCACATCCTAAACAGAATCCTCCCAGAAGAAACAATGAGCTACCATTTTCCTCGAGTATGCCTACATCGGTTGATACCCCTCCACTTCCTCCATCAACCCAAGCTATGGGTGAACTTAGCCAACCTGAAGGTCCAACTGTCATGACCACATCATTCATTAGACAACGGATTGACTTAGGCGTCCACGACATTATGTACCAGATTTCCAAACAGTTGGCTGACATTGTCAAGCTAATGGTTCATAATGGCTATGACCCTGCTCGGCTATTTGGTGACGTTGTCTACAGCGGGACACCATTCCAGCAGTCACATCCGGTACCCAATCCTTACCATCCAGGAAGCGCAAACTTTTCAAGAACAGCTGATGTCCCGGGAGAGCAGACATGGAACACTGTTCCACCTTATCCTCAGGCTCCGTCGGCTGTTCCATGAGCTCAGGTTGCAGACTTTTGTGGCTATGCCCAAAAACAGCAATGGGGATATACCCCCACCACCTATTGGTAATGGCCAGCAAAATACCTACAATTTTCAAAACCCTGCTCAACAAGGTACAGAATGGAGGCCTCTGGTTCAGAACGCCTACCATCCGGTTTCAGCTGAGAATTGGCAGGGAACTTCACAGCTGATGAACCCTGAAACTATCGTGAATACCATGAAGAGGTACTTTTGGCATCCAATTGAAACCCTTGGACATGCCTGTTTACAGGAAGCCCTACCCCGATTGGGTAGATCGGATAGCACCATTGTCAAGAGGCTTCAAAACGCCTGAAGGTAGAGGTAAGGTCTGCGTACACTCTACCCTCCTTAGACCCACGTTGTGGAATTTCACTAGGTATGTTGTTGTTTGTTAAGTCACCCTTTTGGAAATGTATGAACATGTTTACGAAATATAACTCATCCAAAAGTATTACTTATATAAACGGGATTTTATATTGGATTTCAAAAATTGAAGAAAAGAAAAACTTGTAATAAACTTGGATAAATGTTTCCCTTAAGCTTCTTGGTTTATAGGCGTGCACAGAGATCTAGTAATAGATATGAAGTGAAGAAAAGGGATTGCTTAATTAATTAATTTACTCAAAGTAAGACAAACAACTCTTTAGTTAGTTTTGTGTTTCGTCCAATCTAAAGTCTAAAGTCATCATCGTTTTAAATGACTACTCCTTGCTTAAAGAGATTTGTCGATTGTCACCCAAGAAATTTCTCTTTCTTGGTGATTGTCACCCCAAAGAATAGAGCAAACAACAGAGTTTTGAGACTAAGAAAAGAGATTAACTTTTAAGTACCATGCAAAGATAACGTTCAAAATGAAATTATGTGCAAAGTTTGAGGGTGATGAATAGAATACTTAGGATACAGCCTAAATATAAGAAACAACAGAGTGATGAATAGAATATTTAGAATAAAAAACGTGTCAAATATTAATAACAGTTTAAAAAATTAGCCCAACCTTTTTCCCAAAACTCGAATGTTGTACAAACTTTTGAACTTAAAGATTGCCAATTGCAAGACCTACCTTGTACATATGTACAAGGAGATTCATAGTTATGTTTCTAGTACTCGAATACACAAACTTTGGAAATACAAAAGCAATATAGTTTACTACAGAGAAAATAAGTCTCATACGAATTTAGATCATATTCCATGCCCATGTATCTGAAGATATCTCTATAATAAGTGGATTTTTGTGACGCAATTAATCCTCCATAAAGTCCATTAAAATTAGCGTGAAACAATTTTATAAAAAGTCATAAACACCATTCTATAACATGGCTAATATGATATATATTCTTGTACATTGAAAGTGAAGATATCCAATCATACAATTAATCATTTAACAAGTAAGTGTCAAGCACTGGAATAATATATATCTTCCGATCAACATTGGTCTTGTCTACAAAAAGAAAAAGAAAAAGAAAAATAAGGAAAACAAATAGAGCACATAAAAAGGAAAACTCAGAATTCTGGTTTTGAAATTTGGAAAAACAAATGAAAACATGCTACTGCTACTACCCACTGGATCCTGGTATTTTTAGATTTCATTTTGTACTAGTCAATATATAGAAGACACGGGAACCCAATTAATTAAGGTGTTATCAAAGCTCGTTGAGGCATGATTTGGTTAATACACAGTTCTTATGTTGAGCTCAATCTAGCTCTTTTTAACCGTAGGCTAAAGAGAACTCAAACTAAAAAAAAATTAATGTCAAATTCATAAAAAGTTTGAAGCAGAAATGACAGTTCATGATTTACTGTGATCTCTTAGAGCCGGGATTTTTTCTTAGAAGAACCAAACCAATCATGTCAAAATACTAAACTTTTAATTAACAAGGAAAAGAACTAGCAGGCAAAATCTTCCATAACGTTAAACAGTAATGGACGTGAAATCCCGAGAGCCAATCACCGTAAACTTTCACCTCTTTGGAGCTACATAATGGAGTCAGAGTTGTATAGTTAACTGCAAAAAGAAACCAAAAATTGCATCAAACAGATCTACATCCGGATTAATAGGATATGAACTTTCAGGTTTCGATCATGGGTTCAGGACCAGAGGGTTCTGCCTTCGATTTGCCTGACTGACGAACACTATTGAAAAGAATGTCTTTAATAACCTGAAAACCAAGGATAAATACATAGTGTCAAGACATTCCTATCCAGCAATGGAAATGTTTGAATTCAAGCTAGAAGAATGATATGCGACTAATGTAAGAATAGAACAGCGTATACCTGCGACATTAAGCCATGAACTTGCTCGACAGTAATCTTAGCACTATCACGTGTAATCTTAGTAAGCTGAGATTCTTCCTGCAACTCCAGAGGACCAACACATTTAGTACCACTATGCAACCAAAGTTGCATGATGCATGTTATATTTTGCAATTTAGTGAATAAGTAGCAAGGTAAAAGCAAAGGCAAAAGACTACTGAAAGTTGAAGTGAAAACATGATAGCATTCAATGGATAGCCTGAACTTGGAGATCAAGACTAGGTAACAACCACATAAACCAAGCCCAAAAACAAATAGTAGTAAGATACATGAACTGAAACAATATGGCACATCACCACCTACAGCAGCAAATTACTGATTTTATGCTTCACAAAACATACAGGAAAGGGATATTGCAGTACAAGAAAGTGAGGCTCCACCCTGGTACCTCTATCAAGCTCATCCTTTTCTACAAGTGCTCCTAACACAGTAATAGAGCTAACAGTAATAGTGATAATAAACTGCCAGACAATACGCTGTTGCCTAGTCATTTGTGATCCTCTATATTCTTGCTCAATACAATGGATCTTTAACTTGTCACAAGTGTTCAACAAAGGATTCTGCAACTTCCACCACTAATTTTGGACAAAATGCTTACATGCCCACTTAAATGACTTTGGAAGTGGGGGAAAATGGTTTGGTTCAATGCTTTCAGGATCTATTTTCCTGGGGGGAAATGGTTTGGTTCAATGCTTTCAGGATCTACTTTCCTCGGTATAATATTGCATGTGTGCAACAAAGAGAAGTAGAGAGAACACATAAAAACTGATTGAAAATCAGCGGCCAAGGCATAAGACTTGTATACCAAATAAGTAATCACACAGCTTATCCTCAAACTTCGCTAGGTTAGTTGCTAATAATCCTACAGTTTTGTTTTCCACTCATTTTCCCTTTGACTGCTTTCTCATCACTTTTATGTGACCCCCCCCCCCCACACACACACACACACCAAAACCCAAACGCAAGAACGAAAATACAGACACATGTTGGTGTTAAACAAAGATATTCAATAATGATGGCAGGTCCACTTTTACAGCTAGTTCTGGTTCACAGATAATCCGATATCTGGCAAGCGATTATTTTCCACCACTCCTAACAAGGCAGTAATAAATGCCTTTACTCCGCAAGTCTACAATAATAGAGGACCAAACCATGCATAGGTAAAGATAGGATCATATTGGCACATTATCATAATGAACTAGTTTATTTCTTTGTCCACTATACCTTTTTTAATATCCTCTGTTAAAGTAGTAATAAAACTCTTCGTTCATACAATCTTGGCCATTTCTCCCTTTCTTAAGAATGTCACGCAAAAGCTGTTGCTGAGTGTGTAACAAAACAATATCAATCATAGTTCCTCGTTTGAATACAGAATGTATCATTTTCTTCTAGTATTGCATTATTTTCTCCTAGTTGATCCTTATAAGCACGCATTAGGTGTTCCAGTACATAAAATTTTTTAGCAAATTCTCATCATTTAAAAAAAAAAAGAGAGAGAAAATGAACATGTACAATTGGAGGCAAATCTATATTTAGTTCCCTTTGCATATCCTTGCACATTTTAACTGTAAGCAGTTTCATGACCCAGCAAATATGATCAAGAGGCTGGTATGCTATAAGCTACAAAGTTCCAAAAAATGACCACTCCGTACACACAAAATACTACCTAGGTTTGATGATGTCTAAATAGAATCACATGCCAAAAAGATTCCAAGGTAAATAGCTTAAAAATCCAAAAGACTAAAAAACTGTCAAACTAATATTCTTTTTTTTTATTGGTCAAACTAATATTCTTCAAACAAAGTAAGAGATTGACTTGTAATTTAGATTATGCATTGTCAAGACTCAAGAAAAACGAAAAATAAATTACCTCCTTCCCTTGGGGGGGTGCCATTAAGGGCCCAAAACGTGAATGGGACAGTTGATTTTCAGCTTGCTCCAACTTTTCAGCTGCATGATTTAATGGGATCAACTAAGTTTGAGGTGTTCCAATATTGTGCAAACTCATATCCAGGCATCAAATCATTATGATGATAAAAGAAAGTGAAAAATGTAGGCAACAATGTTATTACCAAGATCAGATATCTGTCCACCAACATAGTCTCCATTTCCAAGCAAAGGGGAAGAAGAAAGTGTGTTCACCCAATACTTGTTCCATAGTAGGTCCAAGAGATGCCAATCGAGAGAGGACTTAAAATACGTAACATCCAATGAATAATACTGCAAATTAAGAGAAAAGTTGGTAAGCTAACCGTCGGAGTAAAGCTGAAGTCCTAGCTTTTAACATAAATGTGTGAGTGCCAAAGAGGTGACCTGCTTGCAATGTACTCCAAAGTCTTCGATTTTGTTCAAATGAATGGTCTGATACTCTGAGATGGGGTCATCTGGAGGCTTATATCTTTCAGGATATGTTCGAAAGGCACCAATGTCAGCTTTTCCAGCAGAAACAGTTCTTGTTGGATCAATAACAACTGCAAGAAAGGGCTCCTGATATTGCTGGTTAAGCATTTGTGTAGTCACATCAATGCCAGAGATCCAGCATCCATAACCAGGATGGGAATGGTACCACCCGACCACATTTTCCAGCTGACCAGCCTATACCAAAAAGTCTTGAGTAAGAGAATGGTCTGAACAAACTACAGTGACAAGCACACTCCAATTTGATACACAATGTATAAATCCAATATAACAATGTATTCAGCTTAAATATAATCAGCTCAAAAGAATTTCTAGGTGCAGCAAGATTGAATTCCGTGACCTATGAAAGATTTTTTACCTGAAGCTCAAATAAACTGCTAAGGTTACTAACTCCTGAATTATAGATATACACAAGGACTCCAAGAAAATGCTTATCGAAACACATATGAAGTAACAGATCACCTGAAAGAATTGACTCTTTGATGATGATTCTCTAAAATGTATGCGAAAAAGCAGTCGTGGCACGTCCGCAAGAACCTCATGTGTATGTGCATGATGATGGAAACCGGCGCAATATATTACAGACTACTAGCAGGTTATGACTATGCTGCTCTGGAGGATCCGATACGGGTGCTGTGGCATTTCTGGAGGAGCTGAGCAACAAAGGTTTATGACCAAGGAATTAGGAACGAGTGTCCCTAAGATGCCATTTCGGAGCAACGGCATGAACATGCTAACATGTAATAGGAGAGATTAAACTCTATCCACTTCAGAAACCAAACAACAATCTGTTTGTACGAGCATCCTGAGTCCTGACCTCGAATCAAGTAGCGGAGCCCACTCTTGTGTAATAAGATCAAAAACACATATCACAATGATCATATCTCTTATTATTTCTTAAAAGAAAATTACAACTATATTATGTAGGTTATAATAAAGAGAAATTAACAAATACTAGCACACCAACGAATTAAAGCCGAACTTTAGACAATGCAACAGGATTTTCCTCTCCACTAAACAAATTTCCACTTAAATCACATGGTACAACTTCCATCAAACTGTAAAAATTCCACACAACCCTCAAGGAAAATCAATTAACTTAAGCTTCACAGTATTCTAGATACTCATGAAAAGAAGAAACTTGATTTTAGTAACCTTTGGTGCACCCACAAAGCTCAAATAGGTAAAGTAGTCAAGGCAAACTCGCCCGGACACCAACAAGAACAAAACCTCAATCTCAAACTAGTTGGGATCTGCTATATGAACTTTCACTATTCATTTTGCTTCCACTTGAACCGTTTCTATTCCAATATTTAGGAAATAATTACACCTTATTTACTCTATCAACCTACAGTTCTGCCATTTTGAGCCCGTTTCCAATATTCATTAAATCTGAAAATTCATTGTAGATTGTAAAATCTGCTATATGAACCTTCACAAGTCATTTAGCTTTGATTTGAACCGGTTACATTCCAACATTTAGGGAGTAATTCTAAAATTCATTGTATTTACTCTATCAACCTACAGTTCTGCTCCATTTGAACCCGTTTTTTTTTGTTCCAATCTTCAGTAAATCTGAAAAAGTCAATGTAAATTGACTAGTCATTGCTAGGGCAACCTTTATCCATTATAGCCCTCTGAACCAAAAATGTTCTAGCGCTCACAGTATCCTAGATACCCATCAAAAAGAAAAAAATTACTCTGTCCCCCCCTGTTTGGATGGTTGTTTCCCGTGGTTCATTATTGTATTGTTTTCATTGATACCATATTTCTTTTCATTGTTCTTAAAATTATATTGTATGGTGTTGTAAACCCATTGTAACTCCATTGTTATATAACCATGAGAAAGCTCAATTGCCACGGATTTGGTGGTTTTGCGTGATCACTTATTTCATTTACCTATATTTTAGTGAACTTACATGTTATTAACTTATTATACAGTACTATACTGTCAAATCAAAAAATAAGATGTTATTAAACCACGACAAAGATACAGTCTATCCAAATATTGTATTATTCATTAATACAGTACAATACAATATAGTACTAGAGTACAATGCAATGCGTACATTATGAATGTGATAATGTTCGGATTTCGAGAGTCAAAACTTCTTTATTTTGACCGTTAGGGAAATACAATCTTTAAGTTTTTTGAAAATTAATTTACATATTTAGAAACTGCATAAAAAGTAATATAAGTCCCAATAATTAATAATATTATGAATAAATTGCGGTCAAAATCTGAACGGTGTCACATAAATTGGGACAGACGTACTATAAACGCACTAACTTGCTTGTTGGTCTGTGAATATTCGACCATGTATTCATAAGCATCAGCTTGAGCATTAACCCTAGTTTCAGACGGCCCTTCTCTCTCTCACCTTGGCTAGTTTGTACAATTTTTTATCCCTGCCTTTTTCCTCTAATTCCACATACAAGCGTTCAAAAGCCGCCGTTTTCGCCACCGTTTTCGCCGCCGAATTAAAAACTACACAACCTGAAATAGTAACAATAGATGCGTGGAGAAGAAGTAAAACCCCTATAATGGTAGATATTAGTCAAATAAAACCAAAAATACCAAAAGAAGTAGCAAAAACATTGGATGGTCTAAAAGCATTAAGTAAGAAAGGACAATTTTAATGAGTAATACTGAACACAGCGCAGTTACATTTATTAGAAATCATGGAAAAGATATATTAGAAAAAGAAAGATATAAGTATGAACCCATGAAAAAACAGGATCCTAAAGAAACCCTAATAAAAAATAAAGATAATTTAAAAGAAGAAAACATTTATGTTGAAGAAAGAAATTTAAAGCTTGAAAATAAAGCCCAAAGCCAAAAGATAATAGAATTGGAAAAGGAAAATACAAAACTAAAGCTATCCACTAATGAAGAATGGTTAACGAAGTATAAAAAATACAAGACTAAGTATAAAGACACTAAATACAACCTAAATAAGGCAAAGGTAGAAATAAAAGAAACAAAGATGGAATTAGAACTAGTAAAGCAAGAAATGAGTGAATTAAAAGAAGAATTACACATTATGAAACAACAGATAGCAAGGTTAAAAGGAAAAAAGAAGGTAAGAAGAATACACAACACCAGTGATGAAAATGAAAGAAATAGCAATATTAATGATAGCAGTAGCACGGACAAAGAAAATGTAATAGGTAATGAAGTACAAGTAGCAAAAATTACGGAAGAAATAGAAGATGAAAATAATTCTGAAATGGTACAAGAAAACAATCAAATACTAGAAGCACTACAAAAGATGCAAAGAGTAAATGCAATTATAGAAGAGGAACCAGAAAGCGATATAGAAGATGAATACAATGAACCTTTTGAAACAAAAATAGAATCAGATAACATAATAAATGAAGACATCAACGACTACCCTGAAGAAGAAATGGTAGATCCAGCTTTAGAAGTCATAACAAGAAAACCTACCAAATTACCACCACATATACCAGTAGGACACCGAGCAGAATTTAGCGAATTTGTAGGATCAATGGCACAAGGAATAAATATGAATGGATATTTTCTCGACTTAGACAATGTTTATGATGAACAAGAACTAGGCGCCTCAGATCTATGAGAGACAATGATCACTGTACACATGCCAACCTTTACAAAGTAGTATTGAAGTTTAGGCGCCTCAGATCTGAAGTTTCAAACTTTAAACTACATGACATTGTTTTCAGAAATTTGTACAGTGATCACTGTCTCTCAAGGTTTCTGAACTAATATGCGTTTAATTATATATTCTTCAAAGTTTATCTCTTGTTCTTATGATTTCTTGAAGTGGATCTTCTTAGATTATAATATTATTCTGTTAGGATTATAGACTGATATAAGATTTTAGCTAGACATGATTTTTGATTGATAAGAAGCTATTAAATTTCTGAATTTTAGAAAGAGAGTATTTGCTTGAGAGAGTATTTTAGAGAGATATATATCAAAGATTGAATTTGTATTTCGGAAAAACCTGTTCGTAACTGATACAAAGAGGCTCTTTATATAGATAACATCGGGGTGCTACTGTATTATGACCTTTACTGTGCTACTTTTAATATGCGACCTTTACTGTGCGACCTTTACTGTGGTGCTACAGTGTTTGGCGGCTTTATTATTCATGCTATAGTACAAGCTAATACATTTTGTAAAGAAAAAACTTCCTTCTGCTGACATCTGTTGATCTTTTCTGATATTTTCTCGTCTTCTTGTTATTATTTCAGAGGCTGATATGTTCGGCATCTTTCATCTGCTTCGTTGATGTCACCTTTATTGTCTCCTCCTTTTTCTGATATTTTCTCATGTCTTCTTGTTATTATTTCATAGGTTGATATGTTCGGCATCTTTCATCTGCTTCGTTGTTGTCACCTTTATTGTCTCCTCCTTTTAAGGCTGATATATTTGGCATCTTTCTTTTGTTGCTGTTATGCTAATATCATTTTGGGCTTATGTGATAAATCACATTGGGCCAGATTGTTATGCTATTATGCTGATATATCACGTAGTTGAACTACATGATCCTTGATGAACTGATATGATGGGTTTTATTGTAGTAAAACTACATTATTCCCCACCTAGGCTATTATGCTATTAAGAGAACGGATCACTGGATCCTTCTTCTTTTATGCTCATAACTTGTTTCATACTCATATCTCGTAGGGCTATTGGCTTTCTTTTCTGTTTGGTTATGGCTTGGTATTGTTCTATTGTTTCTTTGGCATGCTTATGTTTTAAATATATTATTCTGTTCATCATATTTGTAAGTTCTATTGTGTCCTGAATTATTATATCGTGATTATAATATATAGTAACTAGTTCTTCTACTTCTCCTCCTTTGGTAGTCCCGATGATGCTTGCTTTTCCTGCTTTTATCATATCTTCTAGTCTTCCTGCGAGGGTTGCTAGTCCAATGGCTCTTTTGTTGCTTAGTCATCCTTGAAACTGATTTAGTTTGCATGGCATTTCTTTTTGGAATCAGATATTATCTCAGTAATGCTAGTATTCCTTCTCGCTTAAACAACTGACATAAAACAATGGGTTTTCCTGTCAAGTCTGTAGAAGCATCAAATATTTGTATTCCATATATTCCTGGTCCGAATGTTTCTTTCATGGATTGGACTAATTGGTATATGATATTTGGTAATTTTGATATGCTGTTGAGGGTGTCATCTACCATAATCTTGTCTAGAAATCCATATTTAAAAAGCTTATAGGCAATATTTGGGTCTGTTTTCTCAAGACATAAATATCTTGGATACTTACTGAATCTTGAGGCTCGTAATATGTTGGGGTTAGATTTGTAAGTGTAATATTTGGTAATGGCTTCATAAGTGGTAATGATTTCTGGCGAAAATGTTAATTTTTCAGCCATGGATAGTATTTGTGATGTTGATGGTATGTGTGCTAGTCTTGAACTGAGGGTAGGAAAGCTTGTAGTCTCCATGGTATCTCTTGGAGAGCTTCTTAGATTTTTGTATGCCTGGTAGTCTGACAGGCATTCCTTCAGTTGACCAATAAGGCTGTTATTTTGTTTGAGTATTTCTTCCAACTCTTGTATTTTGGTTGTCATGACTTGGTTGCTGCTGATAACTTCATTTATTATCGTGCTGATATAGTCTTCGAAGCTGTCACTGTTAACTGACATCCTCATATCTGCTTAAAAAATCAGCTAGAAGATTCTTATTTCCAGATATATTTTTTACTATAAAATCATAACAATAAAAGAACGATTGCCATTTCCTTCTTTTATTCAATTCTGTTAATGAGTCTATTTTATTAGTAATAAATGCTCTTACCTGCGTGCTATCAGTTCTGACAACAAATTTTACTAGTAGTAAATGATAATGAAATCGTTTTATTCCGAATTTTACGGCTAATAATTCTTTTTCATTGATATGATAATTCTTTTCATTAGGCTTCCAAGTTCCACCTCCATATCCGCATATCAATGGTCTTTCTTTGTCTATATCTTCTTTGTCATAAGTTATGAGGACTGCTCCCCAACCTATGTCACTGGCATCTGTAAATAGTTCTAATTGGTCTTTATCCGTTGGTATTCTATGTTTTGGTAAATCTGTTACTCTTTCTTTAATATCTTTTATTGCTTTATCCTGTTTCTCCGTCCATTCAAACGTTTTATTTTTTCCTTTGATCAAATCTTGTAATTGTTTTCTTAGGGATGGTAAGTCTTTTATATGATCTGAGGCGTAGTTTACTATTCCTAGAAATTGTTGCACTTCTTTTATATTTTCTAGTTTATCTTTAAAAATTTTAATCCTTGTTACTATGTGTTCTTGAAGTCGGAATCCATCCTTATCTATTATATATCCTAAATATTCTATATTATCTTTAAAAATTTCAGATTTCTTTTCTGACAACAAGATTCCATGTTGTTTTATGGTTTTTATAAATTCTTCTAGGTGCTTAATATGATCTCCTAGATTATCACTGTATACTAATATATCATCGACATATACTATACAATATTCTGTTAATTTTTTAAATACTTGATCCATTCTTCTTTGGAATATTTGGGGTACGTTTTTTAATCCAAAGGGTAATACATTCCACTCATAATGTCCTTGAGGGGTACTAAAAGCTGTTAAAGATTTTGATTCTTTGGTTAATTTTATTTGCCAAAATCCACTCTTACAATCAAACTTACTAAACCATTTTTTATTTCCTAATCTATTAATAAGATTTCTTTTATATGGTAAAAAATATCCATCAAATATTGTCTTCTTATTTAATTCTCTATAGACTACGACTATTCTAGCTTTACCTCTTTTTTGTTCACTATGTTTTCTTACTAGGAAAGCTGGACTGCTATGTGAACTTTTACTTTCTTATATTAGTTTTAAATCTAGTAGTTCCTTTAGTTGAGTCTCGAATTCCTTTTGATCTGTTGGGCTATATCTAATAGGTTTGCATCTGATAATGTCATTAGGAGTTATTAACTTTATTTCGGCATATATTTTTTCTTTTTCCCATAACTGTATTGGATTTTCTCCAAAGTTTACTTTTAACATCCCAAGGTATTTTTCTTTTAATAGCTGCAAATTATTGTTTCGATTTATCCTATTACATAATTTTAGTGTTTGTACGGATAATATTCTTTTCAATATAATCCATCTGTTACAAGGTGTTTGCAAGCTTAAGGCGTTATTATTTATAACTTGGGTTCTAAAGTAATCTAAAAAGTTATTTCCTAATAATACATGTTGACTCATATTATTATCTTGATAGATTATTGGTAATCTAAATATAGTCTTATTTAGCACTATCCTTACATTCTCTGCTATTGTGTCTAGTTCTTTAGTTTGTTCATTAAATCCTGTCACCGCTATTCTATATGTCCTAGATCTTTTCCACTTATGTGACTCTAAAACTTCTTTGCGTGCCAGACACATGTCTGCTCCGCTATCAATAAATATTTTTTGTTTTATCATTTTATTGGGTTTGTGTTCTACATGAGCTTCTATGTAAATTGCTACCATTTATTATGAATCATTTTCACTATCTGAATAGATATAATTAATCGTCCCTGTTTCTATGTCACTTTCATCTTCAGTTTGACTAATATAAAATTCTTCATCGCTATACCATTTATTGTTCTCCCCTTATTTGTTCTAAACTCATAATAAATTGTGTAGTATTAATATACTTTACTCCTTGTTTCTTTAACTTACGGCATTTATTAACATAATGTCCTTTTTCATTACAATTCCAACATTTACACTCCTTGGGTGCTTCTTTTGTTTCCAATGGTTTTACATATCTTTTTCTTATAAATTTTCGTTTATTTCTAAACCTTTTTCTAGTATCGGGGGTATTATTATATTTTCTAAACCTCTTATATCTCCTTCTTCTATAAGGTTTGTAATATGATTTATTATAATTTTTCCTGTAATTTTTGTCTTTATTGAACGTTTTATTCTTATATTTTCTAAATGTCTTTTTATGTTTTTTATATTTGCGTTCCTTTTCTTGGTTATCACATCCAAATACTAATCTCTTCTCTGTAAATGCACATATTTCTCTTAGTCCTAATTTTTTATCTTTTTTAACCTTCTGTTGTAACCTGTATTCTTCGCATTTTCTCATTAAATAAGCCCTTAATACTCTTATTTTTTCTCCTAACGTATTTTCTTTTGGTTCTAATTGTTTATATTCCTTAGTTATTTCTGTATTATATGGGGTTGGTAGATGATCATAATAAAGTTGTTGGTATATTATTCCTTCATCTGGTAAGAATCTTGCTTCATAATAGAATTTAGTAAAACTTATTGTATATTCTAGTAATTTATTGATCTTACAACATTTCATATTGTTTAAATTCATTATTATTTCACATTTTCTTTCTGCTAATACATTTTCTCTGGCTACTAGCCATCTTTCTCCTAGAAATTCTCTTTTTAATACCATATCGAATAACATTAATATTCCTTTCCAATCTTTAACATGATGAAATATTTCTCCTTTCATTTGATAAGCTATGGTTTCAAACCAAAATGCTACTTTTCCAATCATTGTTTTAGATATTAATTCGTACATATAGTCTAAATCACTAGTATGTGCTGAACTCATTAATGCTAAAGACATTCCTACATTCCAATCATTTATTCTTCTGCTTAGTTCTTGTTCGTCATAAACATTGTCTAAGTCGAGAAAATATCCATTCATATTTATTCCTTGTGCCATTGATCCTACAAATTCGCTAAATTCTGCTCGGTGTCCTACTGGTATATGTGGTGGTAATTTGGTAGGTTTTCTTGTTATGACTTCTAAAGCTGGATCTACCATTTCTTCTTCAGGGTAGTCGTTGGTGTCTTCATTTATTATGTTATCTGATTCTATTTCTGTTTCAAAAGGTTCATTGTATTCATCTTCTATATCGCTTTCATGTTCCTCTTCTATAATTGCATTTACTCTTTGCATCTTTTGTAGTGCTTCTAGTATTTGATTGTTTTCTTGTACCATTTCAGAATTATTTTCATCTTCTATTTCTTCCGTATTTTTTGCTACTTGTACTTCATTACCTATTACATTTTCTTTGTCCGTGCTACTGCTATCATTAATATTGCTAATTCTTTCATTTTCATCACTGGTGTTGTGTATTCTTCCTACCTTCGTTATTCCTTTTAACCTTGCTATCTGTTGTTTCATAATGTGTAATTCTTCTTTTAATTCACTCATTTCTTGCTTTACTAGTTCTAATTCCTTCTTTGTTTCTTTTATTTCTACCTTTGCCTTATTTAGGTTGTATTTAGTGTCTTTATACTTAGTCTTGTATTTTTTATACTTCGTTAACCATTCTTCATTGGAAACAAAAGAAGCACCCAAGGAGTGTAAATGTTGGAATTGTAATGAAAAAGGACATTATGCTAATAAATGCCCTAAGTTAAAGAAACAAGGAGTAAAGTATATTAATACTATACAATTATCTATTCGTCCACTTTTCCACCTCATCCTTACTTTCTACCAATTTCGCATACGCCGCTTTTTTCGCTTCCACCTTCTCTTGAACTTTACCATTCCACCACCAGTCCCCTCGATGCCTACCACGACTATCCCGCGAGACCCCTAGCACATCTCTAGCTACCTTCTCTACCATTAATGATTGGATAAATAATAAGTAAAATATTTTAGAGTTTCATTTTTTTTTTAAAGTTAATTAATTTGTTAAGTTGGCAGATTTAAAGATGCTTCAAATTATTTCTTTCACTAAAGGACATGCAAATTATCTCATATCACATGTCATGAATCTGCCACTAATATGGTGATCTTGTAGGTTCACTTATCTTATATTACTTGACATTTAAGAGCTATTTTGATTTAACTTGGCATATATAATCTGCTTTAGTCTTCCAGTAATTTCTTTTCAATAATAATACCCACCTTTTATGTTTTAATAATAAGAAAATCCAGTACCATTTATGAATACTAATCCTTCATGTTTTAAAAGTTTAAACAAGTATCTGGTTAAAGAGATTAAACATATCACTGGAAAAAAAAGACATTCAAATGGGGCAGGGCAGGGCTTGACGGGGAGGGAAAAATTCTAGAAAAATGGTAAATGGGGCAGGGCGGGTCAAAATCTTAGCGGGTCAAGACTTGCCCTGCCCCACCCCACCCCATTGCCATCCCTATTATTAATCCTACGCCTTACTACTTGGGGAGTAGTACACATCTAAAAGGAGCAAAACGTAGATTTTCAAAAAGAATATTGAAAAGCCAGAGCTGCCCTTTTTTTAATAGTCTAAACATAACCCCAAATAGGCGTAACAGCAAAAAGGTCTAGCACTCATCTTACTAATTTTACTAATACAATAACGCTAAACGCAAAAGGGCAAATGAAGAATCAGTTTTTTAGGCAAACTTATAGTCCTTTCTACTTTGTAGATACAATTTGATTATTCAAACATCTAACAGAAATACATACATAGATGTGCAGAGCAAAACAAAACTGGGTAACCTTTCATTAAAAAACAACTCCGACAAAGAAATGCAACAAAAACGCAATTAACATCAATCCAATCGTTTAATCGTGCGAAAGACAATAGAGAACTGGGAAATTATAGCTATTGAAGAGTAACAACAACGACAACATACCCAGTGAAATCTCACAAAGTTGGGTATAGGGAGCGTAGAGTGTACCCAGACCTTACTGTTTGCAGAAGACCCTCGGCATAGTGACAAAGCAATTCAAAGAAGTATGAAAAAAGAAACAACATAAACGAATAAACTACTATAAAAGCATGATAGAGGAGTAACGGCCACAAAATAGAGTAATAACAACCACAAAGTAGTACGATAGTCAAAGAACACGAAACAACAAATAGTAGCAGAAATTAAAGGGATGCTATTGAAGATCAAACAATCAATTAAACCAGGAGACAGAAATAAATTGTTCAAATAAGAGAAGATTAGACTAGGAGAAAAAAATTATAGAAACGAGCACATAATTAACCAACCTCAGCCAATTAAGAGTTAATAAACATCAACAATAATGCAAAATGAAAGAAAATGAAGCATATTAAGATCAGAAATAAATCATAAGCAAAATCAAAATTCAAAGGCAAATTAGAACAACTGAAGAGTGAAGTCCAAAACCATATCTCTAGAAAAAAAATGACGGAAATATTTAAAATAGAAAAAAGCTTACCTGGATAGGACGAGCAATCCAACGACAATTAACTGTTGGAGCACCAACCGTATCAATGACGATAGTTGAAGAACCCTAGTTTCAATAGACCAGCGGTAGCAAGCGTGTAAATTTGTTAATTTATGTTTGGGCCTATTTTGTTTATTACCTATGGGCTGTGGGATTGGGAGTTTGGGATAACAAATGGGTCACTCGCACAAACGTCCCTATTTTGGGTGGTTTTTAATTTTTGTCCTTCAACTTTGTGGTCTTTAATTTTTGCCATTCAACACTTTTTGTATGGCACAAGTTAAGATATTTTGCTCCAAATAATTTATATTTCATTTCAATAAGTTATGAAAACTCAACATAAAAATGGCTAAAAACACATCAAACTTCACAAAAACATGCACGAAAAAAGATAAAGAACATATGCCTAAAAAGGTATAATTTCAGATTCTGAACTCTACAACAAAAAAAATAAACAACTTATGCCGTAACTTAATTCCTACAGAACTTATGCCGAGCGAGGTAAAAGTTCAGTTTCTGAAGATAAATATTACAAAACTTATGCCGAGCAAAGTAAGTCTGGATATTTTCATTAAATGAGCAGCAAAGACAAAATTTTAAAGAGCACATATACGAGAGGCAAAAAATAAAGACAAGTGCATTTGAAGGGAAATTCTAGGCTGACATTGTTTTGATCGATGAAACTCACAGCGGAGTTAACGCTAAATTGGAGGGTTGGAGACAAACTCTAGAGTCTAAAGGGTTCAAGTTGAGTAGGACTAAGACAGAGTAATTGGAGTGCAAGTTCAGTGACGCACCACCTGAGGCTGACGCAAAAGTGAGGCCCGGTACCCGGGTCATCCAAAAGAAAAGTAGTTTTAAGTATTTTGGGTCTATTATACAAGACAACAAGGAGATTGATGATGATGTCACACATCATATTGGTGCAGGGTGGATGAAATAGAGGATCGCTTCTGGAGTTATATGTGATAAGAAGGTGCCACCAAAACTTAAGGGCAAGTTCTATAAAAATGGTGGTTAGACCGACTATGTGGTATGGGACGGAGTGTTGGCCAGGTAAGATCTCCCACATTCAAAAGATGAAAGTTGCGGAGATGAGAATGTTGCGATGGATGTGTGGGCACACTAGGAGAGATATGATTAGAAATTAGGTTATTCGGGACAAGTTGAAAGTGGCCTCGGTGGAGGACAAGATGAAGAAAGCGAGAATGGGATAGTTTGGACATGTGAAGAGGAGAGACACAAATGCCCCATTGCGGACTATGGACGGTTTCAGAAGAGGTAGGGGTAGACCGAAGAAGTATTAGGGGAGAGGTGATTAGACAGAACATGACGCAATTATAGCTTACTAAGGACATGACCTTAGATAAGAGGTTATGGAGGACTCAAATTATGGTAGAAGGCTAGTGGGTAGTCTCGCTTATCCTTTCATATTTAGTAGTTGCAGTTTTGCTCTATAGTCTAGTGTGCTTTGATTTCTGCTACTATCTGGTATTTTTTGTACTTTGATTATCCTATTTTATTTGTAGTAGCTATTGTCCCTTTTTCAAACTACTTTATCATGGCTTAGTCGCTTTCGTTAATTCCACTTTCATACTCTTTAATTTTCTTGTCCTTATCTCTTTCTCTTGAGCAAGGGGTCTTTGGGAAACAACCTCTCTACCTTAATAGGGGTACGGTCTGCGTACACTCTACTCTCCAGACCCCACGTTGTGGAATTTTATTGGGTATGTTGTTGTTGTACATGTATAGCCTAAAAATTGGCTCGTTAATAAATTCAGTTTGTTTAACCGAATTTAAAAATTCAATAATCAAAATTGAACCGAATAATTGAATTATTTCAGTTCTGTTCAAACCGAAATATGCACACCCCTACATGTAAGTCATATTCTATAACCAAAATCTAAAGTTGTTTGTTTTTTTCTTCCACCAAAATGCATCCCATCCTTCATTTTTTGTAATGCATGCACAACTTCTGGAATATTTTCCTCGTATTATAGCAAGTAATTTTGTATGGTGGCTACTGCTTGAAAGACCTCTTTTGATGACACATTTGGTATGACGCTACTATCATCTGGTTCAGGATCATTCTCATCATTTAGTACGGACTCAATTATGCAAATCTTTCTATCGGGAAAGCCTCGCTTATTCAAAGGGCTTCTTATTTAGAACCCTTTATTTTGTTTAGTTGTAGTAAGCGTTGGTAGGAGCGGCGGAATGATGATGAGTATATAAATCAATAAACACCAAAAAAGAATAAATAGCAAGAGAAATTAGGTATCTATGGAAAAAATAACGATGTAGAGGGCGACTGAAAAGGAGGCTCGACCTACAGGGAGAGTGGTGGGCAGGGATTCTCTACAATGACACCATTGTAGACCAATTGAAACGGATGTCTGTAGGCAATTCCATAACTGCATCATTCTCGTTTGGATTGTTCAAAAGATGTTCGACGTCCATCACGTTTCTATAGCGTAAATTAGAAATGACATCAGTTAATATTTGGATATCTTCTTCTAATTGACAAACTTCTACTTCAGGAACATCAATTTCTTCATACCGAATTTTGCAATGCCAGAAACAATTTGCAATTGTTTTTGTCGTCACATCAAAAATCCAAGCCACGGTAGAAAAATTAATAGCATCCAAAATGTTAATCTTTTCAAGATTTGGTGAGCTAACTTCAAGGCTCTGCAAGATGCCATAATAAAAACGACGATGATAATGAACTTTGAATGCTCGAATAATTCCAGCATCACATGGTTGAATTTTAGACGTTGTGTTAAAGGGGCAAGAAAAATAATTGTACATTTCTCAAGCCTTCAACAACCTTTTGATGAGCTGGACAATTGTCTACTAACAAGAAAACTTTTCTGTCATTCATTCTCTTGTCAAACCAACGATAAAATTCTTGAAAAAGCAAACCAGTCATCCAAGCTTTCTTGTTGAATCGATACTCGCAACTAAGATTGGTCGTGTTCACATTTTTAAAGCATCTAGGTTTTGCATACTTACCAATAACCCAAAGGGATACTTTGTCGGATCCATCACCATTACAGTAAACAACAACAATGATTCTCTCCTTGTCTTTCTTCCGTCCTTCAAGCTTCTTCGTGGCAAGTGAATGGTCAGCTTTCAACCGGTAAAATAATTCAGTTTCATCCATATTGTAAATATCTTTCAACTAAAATTGGTCTAATTTTGACTGTATTCCAAGTAAAGCATTTTCAATGTCCTTCATGTTAACGGAACCACTTTCACCGAATCGTCGGCAAGACTTGATTGAATATTTTGCCTTGAAACGCTCTAACCATCCACTATGGTGAAACAAATCCAGAATTCAGCTTGAACTTGGCTCACCAAATCTTGAAAAGATTAACATTTTGGATGCTATTAATTTTTCTACCATGGCTTGGAGATTTGATGTGACGGCAAAAATAATTGCAAATTGTTTCCGACATTGTAAGATTCGGTCTGAAGAAATTGATGTTCCTGAAGTAGAAGTTGGTCAATTAGAAAAAGATATTCAAGGATTAACTGATGTCATTTCTAATTTACGCTATAGAAATGTGATGGACGTCGAACATCTTTTGAACTATCCTAACGAGAATGATGCAGTTATGGAGTTGCCTACAGACGAAGAAATTATTGAGTCCGTACTAAATGATGAGAATGATCCTGAACTAGATGATAGTAGCGTCATACCAAATGTGTCATCAAAAGAGGTCTTTCAAGCAGTAGTTACCATACAAAATTACTTGCTACAACACGAGGAAAATATTCCAGAAATTGTGCATGCATTACAAAAAATTAAGGATGGGATGCATTTTGGTGGAAGGAAAAAACAAACAACTTTAGATGCATTTATGAGAAGAAATGACTTCTTATATGAACATTGTTGATTGGATGAAATATTTTCGTTTATTATATATACATATTTTTTTTATGGAATTTAGTGATTATTCATTTATGTTTACATGGGGCCTTTAAGGACTCAAAAAATTTTATTCCTTAATGCATTTAGCGAGGTTATTCATTTAGCCCCTTTGCCCAAGTCGGGATCGGAAAAAATTATTCATTTGGCGAGGTTATTCATTTATAGAGGTTATACTGTAACCTTTTGAGATCATGTGTGATGCTAGTGATATTGATGTGGGGGCTGTTTTAGGCCAGATGAAGGATAAAATTTCCCGTTCTATTTACTACGCTAGTAGAACATTGAATGAGACTCAGTTGAATTATGCCACAACTGAAAAAGAATTACTGGTTATGGTGTTTTCCTTTGATAAATTTCGTTCCTATTTGATTGGAACCAAGGTCGTTGTTTTTACTGATCATGGAGCTTTAAAATACCTCTTAGCAAAGAAAGATGCCCAGACTTAGATTGTTAGGATGAATTTTACTTATTCAAGAGTTTGATTTTGAGATAAAGGATAAAAAAGGAACGGGAAATCAGGTAGCCGATCATTTGTCAAGATTAGAGAATCCCTCTCTTGAATCTTTTGATATAAAAGAAGAGTTTTCCGATGAACGTATTTTTTTGTCAATTCAATTGTGACTCAACCCTCATGATCCGCAGATATTGCATGCAAATTACTTGGTTGGAAAATCGACACCTAAGGATCTCTCTTACCAACAAAGAAAAAAATGTATATGTTACGGTTCACTTTTACACGGGGCATAAAAGCTACTAGATAACCCGTGGACTTTATTTTATTTTTTAGAGTCGTCACCTACTTTATAAGAAAAAATAGAAAAATCATATTTAAAAGGATTTTTCAAAATAAGAGAAAAATTCAATATTTAACCAGAGTTCGGGTAAGGGTTCAAATGATCCCCGAGAAAGGTGTTGGGCACCCCGATATTAAGGATTCATAAAATACGATTTACCTGGGTCTTGTATAATAAAAACTGCTTTAAACCTGTTTGTGTTTAAAATATAGCAAAATAATATCATTTTCGGCCAAAATTTACACACATTTTTTAAGCACAGAAATCTCCTTTGTAAAAATCCTAACCTTTTAGTTAAAATACTTCCTTTGTTTTCTTTTCCACCAAAATATAATAAAGTGCTTATTATTTCTTATGTAAAAATAGGAAAAAAGATACAACTTTAATAAAACGATTTTAAAGAGATCAACCATTAAGGGAGTTTGTTTCCCTACCCGAACTACAATTTAAAGAGGAAATTTCTATTTTTATTTAAAGGCAATTAATACTAATAAAATGCATTTATTTGAGACATTGATCTATATAAACCGATTTCATATTTCTTTAAAGCATCTCTTGAACTGGGTTTTTAAACTCATCGAATTGTAGAAAGAAAGACTTTCCTTGGCAATCTCAAACTAAGTTATTTTTCCTTTTTTTTATTAGCAAAGTATGAACTTTATATATAAAAAATGAGATTTGATTAATCATAAAAATGGAAAATTTATTTAAAAGTATAAAGGCGACTCTTATGTAATTAAGTTCTAATTTTAAGGTTTCAATAATAATATTAAGGGTTTTTACACATAATTCAAATAATTTAACAAGTATAGAAATGTAAACGGGCTAGTGGGTATACATGCCACTAGTTACCGTGTACAAAAAATAAAATCTATTGTCTATGTCATTTTTACCCATGGCTGGGGCTAAAATTCGATGTAAAAGTATGTTAATGTTAATGATATACAATAATAGAGCCTTGAAGTTGGCTCACCAAATCTTGAAAAGATTAACATTTTGGATGCTATTAATTTTTCTACCACGGCTTGGAGATTTGATGTGACGGCAAAAACAATTACAAATTGTTTCCGGCATTGCAAGATTCAGTCTGAAGAAATTGATGTCCCTGAAGTAGAAGTTAGTCAATTAGAAGAAGATATCCACGAAGTTGGTACCTGGAGATTATTACTTCAAATCCAGCAACAATACCAATTGCATCAACGGCCAAAAGCTTCATGTAAACGTAACAGCTCTAAATTAAGATGATGAGAAGATGACAACCAGGGTTAGATGGAGGTGGAATGTTAGATAAGAATAAGGATCACTGGCTTAGCTTATTTCAGAATTAGACAATAACAAAGGCTAATCTAGGATTGAGAATGAATGTGATCTTATTATATGCATACGTTTTATTTATTTATTTATTTATTTATTTATTTATTTTTGCATAGTTTGAGTCAAATGCAATAAGTTTGGTTGAACTCATATAACCTGCCCTTGTAAATAATTATTGCCTGTGAAAGATCGAGTATCTACATATTTCTTGGATAAAATTAAATGTAATGCCGATATATCTTACTATGTATTACCAGAAAAATCATTTTCTGGTTTATCCAAAAAGAATGTTAACAAATAAAAGAAATAAAGAAGCAGCAACTAAAAACAAATACATATACATATCTGGGTTTAAAAAGAAAAAAGAAGATTAGGCTCTCTACTCTTGTGGCCAAAATTTCGCATTCTTCCGTCACTCAACATTAACACCATTTTCATCAGACTGTATCTCCAGCACGAATCATAGTATGTCTTTTCCGAAGCCTGTGAGACCAAATAGAACAAAAGTCGTAAAATAACAAACATAAACATGACCTCACTCTATTAAGTTTCAAACCTATACTTACATGTAAGCATACCATACACATGAAATGAATCTCTTTCCAACGACGATGAAATCGTGGTCCTTGCTAGATATCATCCCCGACTAAATCTAGCGAGGCTTCTGTGTAGTTGAGACCTTGAGCTATGCTCCAATGAATGCCTTTGAGGCTTCTGTGTAGTTGAGACCTTGAGCTATGCTCCAATGAATGCCTTTGAGGCTTCAGAAGCTACTACACACCCAACAACTCCTTCAGTTGCTCTTTACCACTGTATGTAGAGCCCAGCAAACAACTAAACATCAGTAACAATAACAAGTACATGCCGTAACACAGAAATCTATATTCTATAAGGTGACTTGAGTTACTTTTTTTAGTTCATAATGCAAGAATCCAAGAAAAGACATTGCTTCCCTTTTACTAAATCACAGGCCGACGGGAGCAGCTTTACTCAGACAAATTGAGTGAGCTCACCTTCTTAAATATAAATACTTGGTCCTCGCTCACATTGGCTATTAATTTCGCAAGAGAGGGAGTTTACACAATACTATGTTATAACTTGCTAAGACCAAAAAATGTAAAGTAGACGATCTTTTTCTTTTGGATCATAAATAGAGGATTAGTTTAATAATAAGCTTCTCTGAGTCAAGCACCTTCCGTCCTCATGATATTTTACCTTCCATGTCAAAATAAATAACACTAGATAATGTGTAGAGGTAATGTTAATTTATAAAGATATCAGCAGACTCAGAAGTACCTGTTTGAAAATGAAGGAATTATCTCTTCAAGAACATGGAGCACAATGGAGTTAGTGGTCACATCACAAGAGTTTCGCCTGTCCTTGAGAACTGTAAATGAATTAAAATAGCCAGTCAATCACCACCCTTAAAATACAAATTTCAAAAAGGATTGGAAAACAAGAGAAAGGGCACATATATTTGTAGAGGTGACATTTCAAAGACTACCAGCGGATTTTGAATTATGCCAAAGTGATAGCAAAATCGCATTAAGTCTGACACTTCCCTGACAATCACTCAAGCTATCTCGAATCAATCATAACTTCGATGTTTAGGGACTCAATGATAACAAAGTAACTTGGACAAATTTACAAGCACTTTCCTTTTAGAGATTCACGAATGTTAGAATCCAGCAACGTCGACGTACCATATCACTGTATCAGTTTCTTACTCACTTAAGCATATTATCTTTAGATAATAAACAACCATTCTAGAACCTGCCTGTTCACAAATGAACCACTCATCGTACATAGATCATAGGCCTAAGATTCTTGGTTTTCATTTCTGCCATGTTTTATTGTAAGTCTCAGTTTACTGTGTGTGCCGATGATTCTTTTTCCTTTTAAAGAGTCTCCTTTGAGTCTATGTTCATGTTCTCTTATTTATTATATTCAGGTGGAATATAAAAAATGAAACGCACATTTCAACAGTTTATTTGACATTCCCATACAACAAAATTTTAACACCCACAAAGTGATGTATAAACATGGAAAATATGAAAACACTACGGCAGGAGCGGAGAATCTTCTAAAACAATAAAAAAGATATATTGTTTTCAGTGACTACCCAATTGGTTAGACTCAGAAGCAGCACGAGAGTTCAGTGTTCAAGTACCTTCATTTTTGGGATCTGAAATATTGCCTTGGAGATATGATACATCATCCTCATATAACTGTAACCCATCCAACTCAGCAAACTTATTCAACATACAGCCGACAAGACTATAAGCAACCATACTTGTCTCATCAGAACCTTCCTGGACAAGAAGATACTGATTTCTACTCAAGTTTTGTCTGTGAAGCGATACATCTTTTTCTTCTGAACAATCTGCCGATGTAAATTTTGGTGGTCTGCATCCCAAGTCCCCTGCAGTTCCTTTTTCCTCCATAGCATTCCTGCCTGATCCTTTATTAGGCGAGAAATGTGTAGAAAATCTATTTTGATCTCTAGTTGACATAGATGGGCATGAGTCCCTACCTTCGTGTTGGCCTATGATTCTTAAATGGTAATCCGTTCCACTCATACTCTTTGCGTCTTCAGAAGCTTTTGATTCTAAGAATGACGAGGAATTGTCAAACCAATTGGTATGAACTGAATCTGTTTCATCCATATACATTGTCTCAAGTTTGACACTCGACTTGAGTTTCGGTGAAAGCATAGAGGATAAACCATCATCTCGAGTAGCAGTGATTGGTGAGTGGGAATTACTTTGATTTACCTCGCCGACACTTTCTGCTTGGCTGTATGAGACATTAGGATCAGACCTGCAATTTTGAGGAAGATCAGAAAGATGCTCATCTTCATCACTACCTTCATAATAACTTTCCTCTACATTCTCCATGTAAGCATTTGCAAAATCTTCACTGACATCACATTCAGTGAGTATATCCCAAACAATTTGTTTTATCTGAGCACTAATAGTCAGCACACATTCTACTTCTTCTTCTACCTCCTTGTTTGAGTAGGTTTTCCTAGATGCATGCCTAGATGTTTTGTTAATAATAGCTAGACTTTCTAGTAAACTTTCAGGGATAGACTGCAAGTCGCTGCACTCGAGAAGATATTCAGTCAACAGTTTCTTCACTTTCACACGCATAAGCGAACACTTTTTTGACAGCTTTAGCATTAGAATCCAGCACAAGAGGCAAATTTCCCAGCTCCATAAAACTTACTTTATTTCTATCACCTAGAATCCTGATTGCTTTTACTATATCATTCTGCAATGCTTCTGCATCTGTCGAAAGTTTTCGGAAAACCATCTGAGAGGGACAATAATCAAGTTTTAGTTTTAGCATTAAGGCTGCTACGGACAAAGCCTTGGCCAGGGGTTCTGGTGGTTCATCCCCTTCTTCATAGTCAGATAACATTTCCAATGATGTTTTCCTGATTCGTTTAACCACACTTTCAATGCTCCAACCTATTCTTTTATGCTGCATCTCAGGGATGTAACCCGTGACATCCCTCAGATTCCTATGCATTTTAGTCAAAGTTAGAAGAGACAGCTTCTCAAGTCTATCCAGAACATAAATAGCAGAACTGCGAAAGGATTCTGAGGTAGAACAAGAAGGCCCATGATTAACAG
This sequence comes from Anisodus acutangulus, assembly GCA_029783415.1. NCBI lineage: Eukaryota > Viridiplantae > Streptophyta > Magnoliopsida > Solanales > Solanaceae > Anisodus > Anisodus acutangulus. The sequence continues at coordinate 9,361,932 of CM056494.1, forward strand.
AAAAGTTTTGAGGATCTTTCAGGAGTTGAGAAATTTGCTTAATTCGAGTTTGACTGGAACCATCATGCTTATGGAGAATTTTGGGAAGAAATTGCTTGATTATCCTTCTCAATTGCCAATTGGTTTTCTCAAAAGTAATTGAGCCGTCAGTTACAGTCTCTGCAATATAGCATAACCCCTTGTTGTTCATCTTATCAAGCATGGAATAAATGCCTCTCAAATTCTCAGCTGAACTGGAGAGCAATGTGGCTGGCGCACCATGATATGTCCTTTCACCCTTATGCACTCCAAATGCCTTTGCAACAGAAATTGAATGTTCTCATAATGTAACTGTAATTAGGGCACAAAGAAAATATAGCAGCTTAATGAGGGAAAACACTTTGAGATTTAGTTTAGAAACAACAGATAATGTTCTATACAAACAAAGAAACAGGTTTTTTCTGAAATAGGGAGTGCATGATAACTCTTTTGCTTTAAAAGTTACATGTGAGCAGTATCATTTGGATTTTTTTTTTTAAAAGTGAGAGAGATACAGTCGGGATGGTTTATCAACTTTGAGTTGCAGCATGTCATTACATCAGCAAACAGTAGAAAGAATACTTACATCATCTTCTCTAAGCAATGATTCAGGTAAACTCCTGCAAATACAGACAAAAGAGTAGAGGTTTAGTTTGAAGTGCAAAACATTACTTGGAAAACAACATGCAACCTATGGTAATGCAATATGAATCCAGATAACACTATGCATAATCAAGTTGTAAGCTATAAGAGCAACCCATGTACAATGGTACTGTACACTTTTAATAAGTATATAGAAAGAGTATCAGAAAGAAACTTTTGTCAAGAAAGCACAATGCTTTAAAAGAGCCAAGTCAAGGAAATAAATTTGCTGCTTCATCAGCAATTATAATAGAGAGCACTGCTGTAGTCGGTGCTTTTCATAATTCTGTATATCCAACTTAAAAAAGAAGTTCCAACTGCACCATCTCTACAATATTTAACACCGTATGAGCCTTAATAGATGTGTGCATTAAGTCTAGTACTTTCCATGTCCTTCATTTTATTCCCCTTCTAAACATTCTCCCTGGCTGGCTAATAAAGGGGTTCATAACACTTATCTTGTCAGCTCAGAACAGATTTACCATCTTTCTTTTTTTCTCGTGAAGTTACGATTTTACGTGATGGGAATACTCCAGCATACGAATTGTACACCAGAAGGTAGAGATGTATTAAGTTTTGCATTGAAACGCAACTCACTTCACTTCTATCAAAACCTGGTCTAGGAAACATCCTTTATGTGGAATAACAAGTGATTGTAAAATTCTGTTATTGTGTATTATTGCACAGTTTATCCTTGGTATTGGCTTTTTCTGTAATTTCCTTTTGTTCTTAGACTTGCTGAGGTGTCACATTTTAATATACTACTAGCCTAAGAAAAATCCAGACCCCACTTGTGGGATTATACTGGGTATGTTGTTGTTGTTGTAGCCTAAGAAAAATGCAATCCACATTTGTAGAAGCTGATTTTTTTTATGACAAGGGAACCCGCAGCCGCTACCCTTCAGGAGCGCACAGGGTAGAAGCTGAATTTAAGGACCACAAACACATGTCATCATTCATATCATTTCCAAATATCAGATTCAGAATTCCTTGAGCTACATAGACCATCATTAAAATATAATTCATTACATTATGGTCTGCAAACCAATCGACGGAAGAATCTCAACAATCAGTATATGTAAAATAGAACTTTTACTTAATGATCCTTGATATGAGTTCCCTAACTTAGTCAAAGCTAACAAAAGAAGGAAGTGTCAGAGGGAGAGTCCAGAAAACTATAATGAAATTGACAGACATCGCACTCCAGTGCCCTTGCAGTCAAATGAAACAGTCACTTTTGCAAATATTCAACAATACGAAAGCTGTGCAGCTGCTAAAATGCATTTTCTAGGGAGAGATATTTTTATTCACCAGGACAATTATACAAGAGGCCAAAGGAAGAGCTTTTTTATAATAAAAATATACAGAAAAGTTAAAAGAGAAAGAAAGTTCTCACATATCACCGGGAGGTTTAAGTCTTTCCATCTTCTTTTGCTCTCTTTCGGATAAATGCAAATCCATTAACCACCTGCAAAATTAATATTCATATGCCTAAAATAATAGTACTCAATAATGATTATTCCCGCAAACACTTTGTACTGCATTACTGATACACCGAAAATTGCACCCTCGTTCCAATTTTATATGACACTCAACCCACTTTAGAACATCCTAAAATGTTTGACAATATTCTCTCTCTACGCAATTTTCATGAATCCAAACAAATTTACCAAAATTAAAATTCATTAAATTATTATTCTTCTTTTTTTGCCAGGTAAATTTTATTCAGTGAAGAACTGCACTAAAGTTTGTGCACGTACTTACACAAATTACACTTCATATATTTTGATCTTTTGTCTATCAAATTAGTTTTTCAGCTCTTACTTTCATATTTTCTGCACTGCCACTAATATAATATGCAAGTCAATTTCAACTCAAACGGGCTAGAGATTCGGTCTGGTGGTAAGAGTGCAGCCCGGATGTGTGGGTTAGCATGTCAAGAATTCGAACCTTGTCACAAACAAAAAAATGGTATTTAAGTGGAGAAGGGTAGAGGGGTCGAACTACTGTCCCTCAGGGATTTCTCGGTTATTAAAAAAAGTCAATTTCATCTCTAACTTCATATCCAATCAAACACCATCAAAACAAAAAACAAATTATAAAACCAGTCACAAACAATCATATAAAATGAGACCGAGAGAGTATTAAACAAAGAAAGGTACAATCAAATTGGAGAGGATCATCAATGTAGTGCTAAGACTAAATGATAAAAATTCAACTGTAGCATACTTCCAATGAAGAGTTAAAGCTGATGCTCGAAAAAAGAAAAGGCTTACCTTCTCTTGAGCCTGACTTCCTTCTCTTGCTGCTTCAATTGAGATGCTAATACTTTACAATCATCCGTGTAGACCTCCATATTATCCTATTTTTAAGAACACAAAAAATAGATTTAATCTTTAATTCAATTCTTCAACTAAATGTGAACCTGAATGACTTAAAAAAGGCTTCTGTAGTCATTTAGATTTTCAGGAAACTTATCCCAACTACTCAAATACAAATTAGGATGAGTTAATGGTCAAAAACACACCTAAACAATCAATTTTTCGCGAGATTCATACCTCAACTATCAACTTTTCCCTTTACCTACCTAAACTGTCACTCCCTTTGCATTAAAACACACCCATGCTGAGTTGGCCAAATATTTAAAATCAATCGACATATGGCGCGTGAAGGCCAAAAATTCAATATGCAAGAAAATTGAAGCAAAAACACACAAGAAAAAGGGTCTTTTTAACGGTCAGAATTCACAAAAGATCAACACAATTCAGAGCTTAGCAAAAACATGAAAAATCTCATACACATTCAGAAAATTACTTACTTCTTCACTGGAATTAAGCAAAAATAAAACCTAAATTAAGCACTTTATTTCATCAACAGAAACCCTTATCAAGCACAAAGTAAAAGAAATACAGAAATAAGATCATATTATCGTGAGTTGTGACAATTCTGATCTAAGAGAGTTAAGAGTTACTTCAGAGCTCCATAAAATCCAAGAGTTATCACTTTTTCCCTTTCTTTCTCCTACTTTAACTAAACTCCAAGCCAAATAAACCAAAACCCACCAAGACACAATTATGTAATGTACCTTTTCTAGCACTATTTTGGATAATAAGAATTTATATATATATATATGGGCAGCCCGGTGCATGAAGCATCCCGCGTTAGCAGGGTCCGGGGAAGGACCGCACCCCAAGGGGTGTGATGTAGACAGTCTAACCGAATGCAAGCATTAGTGGCTGCTTACACGGCTCGAACGCGTGACCTATAGGTCACCCAGAAAC
>CM056494.1:9366002-9394475 GCA_029783415.1 Anisodus acutangulus
GCTACTTTGTGTGGTAGGGGACCAGACTGGTGACTGCTGCGGTTGTTGTCTAACTTTACCGTCGCTCCAAGGCTCCTTCAATAATAAGAAATGTTATTCACCATAAATGGAAAATTGTGCAAGAAAAAGAAGGGACAAGTTTTTTTCCCAAATGTAACTCCACCCACCAAGCCTATATATATATATACACAACAACATACCCAGTATAATCACCAATTTGTGGTCCGGAGAGGGTAGAGTGTCTGTGAGACCTTAACCCTACCTTGTGAAGGTCGGGAGTATGTTTCCGATAAGCCTATTTATATATATATATATATAATTTAGATTTTTTTCTTGAACTGTTTAGGATAATAAGGAAAAGAGGAACAATATGCAAGAAAATTGAACCTTTTCTTTTTGCACATAAGTCCAAGTAAGCGTGTTGGGGAAAAAATAGAACAGAAGATGAATGCAAAATACTGACGTATACTTAAGATTAATAGAATAAAACCCGCGAAAAGGTGATATTTTAAGTGTGTTTTTGACAATTAACTCAATTAGGATATACTCACAATTTTGAGGCATTATCACAGGAAAGCAAAATACGAACGTATACTTATTTGTAAACATCATAAGGAATTATCATATCAGATGTGAAGCTTTAGCAAACACAGTAGTATAATCCATAAATTCACTAAAATTATTGTGAAAAAAATCCATAAAAAGAGAGACTTACAATTTGATTCCTTCGCGGCAGAGAAAGGCAACGAGGAGGACAACGGCGCGAAAAGTTGAGAAGAATTACAGAGTGGGTTGAGTTCGAATTTGGGTCTTTCTGTTCATCCAGCCCGCTAGAAATAACTTGGGCTTGGGGTAACATCCTTCCAAGGTTCCAAAATATACTTTGGATCTAACTGTTGAGCCCAATCCAATTATTTATTTTTTTCAAAAGAAGGGGAGCGAAGTGGACATATAGCACCGTTAGGACCACTATACACGGCCAACCTTTACAAAGTAGTATTGAAGTTTAGGCGCCTCAGATCTGAAGTTTCAAACTTTAAACTACATGACATTGTTTTCTGAAATTTGTACAGTGATCACTGTCTCTCAAGGTTTCTGAACTAATATGCGTTTAATTATATATTCTTCAAAGTTTATCTCTTGTTCTTATGATTTCTTGAAGTAGATCTTCTTAGATTATAATATTATTCTGTTAGTATTATAGACTGATATAAGGTTTTAGCTAGACATGATTTTTGATTGATATGAAGCTATTAAATTTCTGAATTTTATAGAGAGAGTATTTTAGAGAGATATATCAAAGATTGAATTTGTATTTCGGAAAAACCTGTTCGTAACTGATACAAAGAGGCTCTTTATATAGATAACCTCAGGGTGCTACAGTATTATGACATTTACTGTGCTACTTTTACTATGCGACCTTTACTGTACGACCTTTACTGTGGTGCTACAGTGTTTGGCGGCTTTACTATTCATGCTATAGTACAAGCTAATACATTTTGTAAAGAAAAAACTTCCTTCTGCTGACATCTGTTGATCTTTTCTGATATTTTCTCGTCTTCTTGTTATTATTTCAGAGGCTGATATGTTCGGCATCTTTCATCTGCTTCGTTGCTGTCACCTTTATTGTCTCCTCCTTTTTCTGATATTTTCTCATGTCTTCTTATTATTATTTCAGAGGTTGATATGTTCGGCATCTTTCATCTGCTTCGTTGTTGTCACCTTTATTGTCTCCTCCTTTTAAGGCAGATATATTTGGCATCTTTCTTTTGTTGCTGTTTTTGCTAATATCATTTTGGGCTGATGTGATAAATCACATTGGGCCAGATTGTTATGCTATTATGCTGATATATCACGTAGTTGAAGTACATGATCCTTGATGAACTGATATGATGGGTTTTATTGTAGTAAAACTACATTATTCCCCACCTAGGCTATTATGCTATTAAGAGAACGGATCACTGGATCCTTCTTCTTTTATGCTCATAACTTGTTTCATACTCATATCTCGTAGGGCTATTGGCTTTCTTTTCTGTTTGGTTATGGCTTGGTATTGTTCTATTGTTTCTTTGGCATGCTTATGTTTTAAATATATTATTCTGTTCATCATCTTTGTAAGTTCTATTGTGTCCTGAATTATTATATCGTGATTATAATATATAGTAACTAGTTCTTCTACTTCTCATCCTTTGGTAGTCCCGATGATGCTTGCTTTTCCTGCTTTTATCATATCTTCTAGTCTTCCTGCGAGGGTTGCTAGTCCAATGGCTCTTTTGTTGCTTAGTCATCCTTGAAACTGATTTATTTTGCATGGCATTTCTTTTTTGGAATCTGTATTATCTCCGGTAATGCTAGTATTCCTTCCTGCTTTAAACAACTGACATAAAACAATGGGTTTTCCTGTCAAGTCTGTAGAAGCATCAAATATTTGTATTCCATATATTCCTGGTCCGAATGTTTCTTTCATGGATTGGACTAATTGGTATATGGTATTTGGTAATTTTGATATGATGTTGAGGGTGTCATCTACCATAATCTTGTCTAGAAATTCATATTTAAAAGCTTATAGGCAATATTTGGGTCTGTTTTCTCAAGACATAAATATCTTGGATACTTACTGAATCTTGAGGCTCGTAATATGTTGGGGGTTAGATTTGTAAGTGTAATATTTGGTAATGGCTTCATAAGTGGTAATGATTTCTGGCGAAAATGTTAATTTTTCAGCCATGGATAGTATTTGTGATGTTGGTATTTGGGATGTTGATGGTATGTGTGCTAGTCTTGAACTGAGGGTAGGAAAGCTTGTAGTCTCCATGGTATCTCTTGGAGAGCTTCTTAGATTTTTGTATGTCTGGTAGTCTGACAGGCATTCCTTTAGTTGACCAATAAGGTTGTTATTTTGTTTGAGTATTTCTTCCAACTCTTGTATTTTGGTTGTCATGACTTGGTTGTTGCTGATAACTTCATTTATTATAGTGCTGATATAGTCTTCGAAGCTGTCACTGATAACTGACATCCTGATATCTGCTTAAAAATTCAGCTAGAAGATTCTTATTCCCAGATATATTTTTTACTATAAAATCATAACAATAAAAGAGCTATTGCCATTTCCTTCTTTTATTCAATTCTGGTAATGGGTCTATTTTATTAGTAATAAATGCTCTTACATGCGTGTTATCAGTTCTGACAACAAATTTTACTAGTAGTAAATGATAATGAAATCGTTTTATTCTGAATTTTACGGCTAATAATTCTTTTTCATTGATATGATAATTCTTTTCATTAGACTTCCAAGTTCCACCTCCATATCCGCATATCAATGGTCTTTCTTTGCTAGTAGTAAATGATAATGAAATCGTTTTATTCCGAATTTTACGGCTAATAATTCTTTTTCATTGATATGATAATTCTTTTCATTAGACTTCCAAGTTCCACCTCCATATCCGCATATCAATGGTCTTTCTTTGTCTATATCTTCTTTGTCATAAGCTATGAGGACTGCTCCCCAACCTATGTCACTGGCATCTGTAAATAGTTCTAATTGGTCTTTATCCGTTGGTATTCTATGTTTTGGTAAATCTGTTACTCTTTCTTTAACATCTTTTATTGCTTTATCCTGTTTCTCCGTCCATTCAAACGTTTTATTTTTTCCTTTGATCAAATCTTGTAATGGTTTTCTTAGGGCTGGTAAGTCTTTTATATGATCTGAGGCGTAGTTTACTATTCCTAGAAACTGTTGCACTTCTTTTTTATTTTCTAGTTTATCTTTAAAATTTTTAATCCTTGTTACTATGTGTTCTTGAAGTTGGAATCCATCCTTATCTATTATATATCCTAAATATTCTATATTATCTTTAAAAAATTCAGATTTCTTTTCTGATAACAAGATTCCATGTTGTTTTATGGTTTTTATAGATTCTTCTAGGTGCTTAATATGATCTCCTAGATTATCACTGTATATTAATATATCATCGACATATACTATACAATATTCTGTTAATTTTTTAAATACTTGATCCATTCTTCTTTGGAATATTTGGGGTGCGTTTTTTAATCCAAAGGGTAATACATTCCACTCATAATGTCCTTGAGGGGTACTAAAAGTTGTTAAAGGTTTTGATTCTTTGGTTAATTTTATTTGCCAAAATCCACTCTTACAATCAAACTTACTAAACCATTTTTTATTTCCTAATCTATTAATAAGATTTCTTTTATATGGTAAAAAATATCCATCAAATATTGTCTTCTTATTTAATTCTCTATAGTCTACGACTATTCTAGCTTTACCTCTTTTTTGTTCACTATGTTTTCTTACTAGGAAAGCTGGACTGCTATGTGAACTTTTACTTTCTTGTATTAGTTTTAAATCTAGTAGTTCCTTTAGTTGAGTCTCGAATTCCTTTTGATCTGTTGGGCTATATCTAATAGGTTTGCATCTGATAATGTCATTAGGAGTTATTAACTTTATTTCGGCATATATTTTTTCTTTTTCCCATAACTGTATTGGATTTTCTCCAAAGTTTACTTTTAACATCCCAAGGTATTTTTCTTTTAATAGCTGCAAAATTATTGTTTCGATTTATCCTATTACATAACTTTAGTGTTTGTACGGGTAATGTTCTTTTCAATATAATCCATCTGTTACAAGGTGTTTGCAAGCTTAAGGTGTTATTATTTATAACTTGGGTTTTAAAGTAATCTAAAAAGTTATTTCCTAATAATACATGTTGACTCATATTATTATCTTGATAGATTATTGGTAATCTAAACAAAGTCTTATTTAGCACTATCCTTACATTCTCTGCTATTGTGTCTAGTTCTTTAGTTTGTTCATTAGATCCTGTCACCCTTATTCTATATGTCCTAGATCTTTTCCACTTATGTGACTCTAAAACTTCTTTGCGTGCCAGACACATGTCTGCTCCGCTATCAATAAATATTTTTTGTTTTATCATTTTATTGGGTTTGTGTTCTACATGAGCTTCTATGTAAATTGCTACCATTTATTATGAATCATTTTCACTATCTGAATAGATATAATTAATCGTCCCTGTTTCTATGTCACTTTCATCTTCAGTTTGACTAATATAAAATTCTTCATCGCTATACCATTTATTGTTCTCTTCTCTTATTTGTTCTAAACTCATAATAAATTGTGTAGTATTAATATACTTTACTCCTTGTTTCTTTAACTTAGGGCATTTATTAGCATAATGTCCTTTTTCATTACAATTCCAACATTTACACTCCTTGGGTGCTTCTTTTGTTTCCAATGGTTTTACATATCTTTTTCTTCTAAATTTTCGTTTATTTCTAAACCTTTTTCTAGTATCGGGGGTATTATTATATTTTCTAAACCTCTTATATCTCCTTCTTCTATAAGGTTTGTAATATGATTTATTATAATTTTTCCTGTAATTTTTGTCTTTATTGAACGTTTTATTCTTATATTTTCTAAATGTCTTTTTATGTTTTTTATATTTGCGTTCCTTTTCTTGGTTATCACATCAAAATACTAATCTCTTCTCTGTAAATCCACATATTTCTCTTAGTCCTAATTTTTTATCTTTTTTAACCTTCTGTTGTAACCTGTATTCTTCGCATTTTCTCATTACATAAGCCCTTAATACTCTTATTTTTTCTCCTAACGTATTTTCTTTTGGTTCTAATTGTTTATATTCCTTAGTTATTCCTGTATTATATGGGGTTGGTAGATGATCATAATAAAATTGTTGGTATATTATTCCTTCATCTGGTAAGAATCTTGCTTCATAATAGAATTTAGTAAAACTTATTGTATATTCTGGTAATTTATTGACCTTACAACATGTTTAAATTCATTATTATTTCACATTTTCTTTCCGCTAATACATTTTCTCTGTCTACTAGCCATCTTTCTCCTAGAAATTCTCTTTTTAATACCATATCGAATAACATTAATATTCCTTTCCAATCTTTAACATGATGAAATATTTCTCCTTTCATTTGATAAGCTATGGTTTCAAACCAAAATGCTACTTTTCCCATCATTGTTTTAGATATTAATTCGTACATATAGTCTAAATCACTAGTATGTGCTGAACTCATTAATGCTAAAGACATTCCTACATTCCAATCATTTATTCTTCTGCTTAGTTCTTGTTCGTCATAAACATTGTCTAAGTCGAGAAAATATCCATTCATATTTATTCCTTGTGCCATTGATCCTACAAATTCGCTAAATTCTGCTCGTTGTCCTACTGGTATATGTGGTGGTAATTTGGTAGGTTTTCTTGTTATGACTTCTAAAGCTGGATCTACCATTTCTTCTTCAGGGTAGTCGTTGATGTCTTCATTTATTATGTTATCTGATTCTATTTCTGTTTCAAAAGGTTCATTGTATTCATCTTCTATATCGCTTTCTGGTTCCTCTTCTATAATTGCATTTACTCTTTGCATCTTTTGTAGTGCTTCTAGTATTTGATTGTTTTCTTGTACCATTTCAGAATTATTTTCATCTTCTATTTCTTCCGTAATTTTTGCTACTTGTACTTCATTACCTATTACATTTTCTTTGTCCGTGCTACTGCTATCATTAATATTGCTATTTCTTTCATTTTCATCACTGGTGTTGTGTATTCTTCTTACCTTCTTTTTTCCTTTTAACCTTGCTATCTGTTGTTTCATAATGTGTAATTCTTCTTTTAATTCACTCATTTCTTGCTTTACTAGTTCTAATTCCTTCTTTGTTTCTTTTATTTCTACCTTTGCCTTATTTAGGTTGTATTTAGTGTCTTTATGATTAGTCTTGTATTTTTTATACTTCGTTAACCATTCTTCATTGGAAACAAAAGAAGCACCCAAGGAGTGTAAATGTTGGAATTGTAATGAAAAAGGACATTATGCTAATAAATGCCCTAAGTTAAAGAAACAAGGAGTAAAGTATATTAATACTATACAATTATCTATTCGTCCACTTTTCCACCTCATCCTTACTTTCTACCAATTTCGCATACGCCGCTTTTTTCGCTTCCACCTTCTCTTGAACTTTACCATTCCACCACCAGTCCCCTCGATGCCTACCACGACTATCCCGCGAGACCCCTAGCACATCTCTAGCTACCTTCTCTATCATTAATGATTGGATAAATAATAAGTAAAATATTTTAGAGTTTCATTTTTTTTTTTTTAAAGTTAATTAATTTGTTAAGTTGGCAGATTTAAAGATGCTTCAAATTATTTCTTTCACTAAAGGACATGCAAATTATCTCATATCACATGTCATGAATCTGCCACTAATATGGTGATCTTGTAGGTTCACTTATCTTATATTACTTGACATTTAAGAGCTATTTTGATTTAACTTGGCATATATAATCTGCTTTAGTCTTCCAGTAATTTATTTTCAATAATAATACCCACCTTTTATGTTTTAATAATAAGAAAATCCAGTACCATTTATGAATACTAATCCTTCATGTTTTAAAAGTTTAAACAAGTATCTGGTTAAAGAGATTAAACATATCACTGGAAAAAAAAGACATTCAAATGGGGCGGGGCAGGGCAGGGCTTGACGGGGAGGGAAAAATTCTAGAAAAATGGTAAATGGGGCAGGGCGGGTCAAAATCTTAGCGGGTCAAGACTTGCCCTGCCCCACCCCACCCCATTGCCATCCCTATTATTAATCCTACGCCTTACTACTTAGGGAGTAGTACACATCTAAAAGGAGCAAAACGTAGATTTTCAAAAAGAATATTGAAAAGCCAGAGCTGCCCTTTTTTTAATAGTCTAAACATAACCCCAAATAGGCGTAACAGCAAAAAGGTCTAGCACTCATCTTACTAATTTTACTAATACAATAACGCTAAACGCAAAAGGGCAAATGAAGAATCAGTTTTTTAGGCAAACTTATAGTCCTTTCTACTTTGTAGATACAATTTGATTATTCAAACATCTAACAGAAATACATACATAGATGTGCAGAGCAAAACAAAACTGGGTAACCTTTCATAAAAAAACAACTCCGATAAAGAAATGCAACAAAAACGCAATTAACATCAATCCAATCGTTTAATCGTGCGAAAGACAATAGAGAACTGGGAAATTATAGCTATTGAAGAGCAACAACAACGACAACATACCCAGTGAAATCTCACAAAGTTGGGTATAGGGAGCGTAGAGTGTACCCAGACCTTACTGTTTGCAGAAGACCCTCGGCATAGTGACAAAGCAATTCAAAGAAGTATGAAAAAAGAAACAACATAAACGAATAAACTACTATAAAAGCATGATAGAGGAGTAACGGCCACAAAATAGAGCAATAACAACCACAAAGTAGTACGATAGTCAAAGAACACGAAACACCAAATAGTAGCAGAAATTAAAGGGATGCTATTGAAGATCAAACAATCAATTAAACCAGGAGACAGAAATAAATTGTTCAAATAAGAGAAGATTAGACTAGGAGAAAAAAATTATAGAAACGAGCACATAATTAACCAACCTCAGCCAATTAAGAGTTAATAAACATCAACAATAATGCAAAATGAAAGAAAATGAAGCATATTAAGATCAGAAATAAATCATAAGCAAAATCAAAATTCAAAGGCAAATTAGAACAACTGAAGAGTGAAGTCCAAAACCATATCTCTAGAAAAAAAATGACGGAAATATTTAAAATAGAAAAAAGCTTACCTGGATAGGACGAGCAATCCAACGACAATTAACTGTTGGAGCACCAACCGTATCAATGACGATAGTTGAAGAACCCTAGTTTCAATAGACCAGCGGTAGCAAGCGTGTAAATTTGTTAATTTATGTTTGGGCCTATTTTGTTTATTACCTATGGGCTGTGGGATTGGGAGTTTGGGATAACAAATGGGTCACTCGCACAAACGTCCCTATTTTGGGTGGTTTTTAATTTTTTGCCTTCAACTTTGTGATCTTTAATTTTTGCCATTCAACACTTTTTGTGTGGCACAAGTTAAGATATTTTGCTCCAAATAATTTATATTTCATTCCAATAAGTTATGAAAACTCAACATAAAAATGGCTAAAAACACATCAAACTTCACAAAAACATGCACGAAAAAGATAAAGAACATATGCCTAAAAAGGTATAATTTCAGATTCTGAACTCTACAACAAAAAAAATAAACAACATATGCCGTAACTTAATTGCTACAGAACTTATGCCAAGCGAGGTAAAAGTTCAGTTTCTGAAGATAAATATTACAAAACTTATGCCGAGCAAAGTAAGTTTGGATATTTTCATTAAATGAGCAGCAAAGACAAAATTTTAAAGAGCACATATACGAGAGGCAAAAAATAAAGACAAGTGCATTTGAAGGGATATTCTAGGCTGACATAGTTTTGATCGATGAAACTCGCAGCGGAGTTAACGCTAAACTGGAGGGTTGGAGACAAACTCTGGAGGGTTGGAGACAAACTCTGGAGGGTTTGAGACAAACTCTGGAGGCTTGGAGACAAACTCTGGAGTCTAAAGGGTTCAAGTTGAGTAGGACTAAGACAGAGTAATTGGAGTGCAAGTTCAGTGACGCACCACCTGAGGCTGACGCAAAAGTGAGGCCCGGTACTCGGGTCATCCAAAAGAAAAGTAGTTTTAAGTATTTTTGGTCTATTATACAAGACAACAAGGAGATTGACGATGATGTCACACATCATATTGGTGCAGGGTGGATGAAATAGAGGCTCGCTTCTGGAGTTATATGTGATAAGAAGGTGCCACCAAAACTTAAGGGCAAGTTATATAAAATGGTGGTTAGACCGACTATGTGGTATGGGACGGAGTGTTGGCCAGTTAAGATCTCCCACATTCAAAAGATGAAAGTTGCGTTGATGAGAATGTTGCGATGGATATGTGGGCACACTAGGAGAGATATGATTAGAAATGGGGTTATTCGGGACAAGTTGAAAGTGGCCTCGGTGGAGGACAAGATGAAGAAAGCGAGAATGAGATGGTTTGGACATGTGAAGATGAGAGACACATATGCCCCATTGCGGAGGTGCAAGAGGTTGGCTATGGACGGTTTCAGAAGAGGTAGGGGTAGACCGAAGAAGTATTGGGGGAGAGGTGATTAGACAGGACATGATGCAATTACAGCTTACTAAGGACATGACCTTAGATACGAGGTTATGGAGGACTCAGATTAGGGTAGAAGGCTAGTAGGTAGTCTCGCTTATCCTTTCATATTTAGTAGTTGCAGTTTTGCTCTATAGTCTAGTGTGCTTTGATTTCTGCTACTATCTGGTATTTCTTGTACTTTGATTATCCTATTTTATTTGTAGTAGCTATTGTCCCTTTTTCAAACTACTTTATCATGGCTTAGTCGCTTTCGTTAATTCCACTTTCATACTCTTTAATTTTCTTGTCCTTATCTCTTTCTCTTGAGCCGGGGGTCTTTCGGAAACAACCTCCCTACCTTGATAGGGGTACGGTCTGCGTACACTCTACTCTCCAGACCCCACGTTGTGGAATTTTATTGGGTATGTTGTTGTTGTACATGTATAGCCTAAAAATTGGCTCGTTAATAAATTCAGTTTGTTTAACCGAATTTAAAAATTCAATAATCAAAATTGAATCGAATAATTGAATTATTTCAGTTCTGTTCAAACCAAAATATGCACACCCCTACATGTAAGTCATATTCTATAACCAAAATCTAAAGTTGTTTGTTTTTTTCTTCCACCAAAATGCATCCCATCCTTCATTTTTTGTAATGCATGCACAACTTCTGGATTATTTTCCTCGTATTATAGCAAGTAATTTTGTATGGTGACTACTGCTTGAAAGGCCTCTTTTGATGACACATTTGGTATGACGCTACTATCATCTGGTTCAGGATCATTCTCATCATTTAGTACGGACTCAATTATGCAAATCTTTCTATCGGGAAAGCCTCGCTTATTCAAAGGGCTTCTTATTTAGAACCCTTTATTTTGCTTAGTTGTAGTAAGCGTTGGTAGGAGCGGCGGGATGATGATGAGTATATAAATCAATAAACACCAAAAAAGAATAAATAGCAAGAGAAATTAGGTATCTATGGAAAAAATAACGATGTAGAGGGCGACTGAAAAGGAGTTTCGACCTACAGGGAGAGTGGTGGCCAGGGATTCTCTACAATGACACCGTTGTAGACCAATTGAAAGGGGTGTCTGTAGGAAATTCAATAACTGCATCATTCTCGTTTGGATAGTTCAAAAGATGTTCGACGTCCATCACGTTTCTATAGCGTAAATTAGAAATGACATCAGTTAATATTTGGATATCTTCTTCTAATTGACCAACTTCTACTTCAGGAACATCAATTTCTTCAGACCGAATTTTGCAATGCCAGAAACAATTTGCAATTGTTTTTGTCGTCACATCAAATATCCAAGCCATGGTAGAAAAATTAATAGCATCCAAAATGTTAATCTTTTCAAGATTTGGTGAGCTAACTTCAAGGCTCTGCAAGATGCCAGAATAAAAACGACGATGATAATGAACTTTGAATGCTCGAATAATTCCAGCATCACATGGTTGAATTTTAGACGTTGTGTTAAAGGGGCAAGAAAAATAATTGTACATTTCTCAAGCCTTCAACAACCTTTTGATGAGCTGGACAATTGTCTACTAACAAGAAAACGTTTCTGTCATTCATTCTCTTGTCAAACCAACGATAAAATTCTTGAAAAAGCAAACCAATCATCCAAGCTTTCTTGTTGAATCGATACTCGCAACTAAGATTGGTCATGTTCACATTTTTAAAGCATCTAGGTTTTGCATACTTACCAATAACCCAAAGGGATACTTTGTCGGATCCATCACCATTACAGTAAACAACAATGATTCTCTCCTTGTCTTTCTTCCTTCCTTCAAGCTTCTTCGTGGCAAGTGAATGGTCAGCTTTCAACCGGTAAAATAATTCAGTTTCATCCATATTGTAAATATCTTTCAACTGAAATTTATCTAATTTTGACTGTATTCCAAGTAAAGCATTTTCAATGTCCTTCATGTTAACGGAACCACTTTCACCGAATCGTCGGCAAGACTTGAATGAATATCTTGCCTTGAAACGCTCTAACCATCCACTATGGTGAAACAAATCCAGAATTCAGCCTGAAGTTGGCTCACCAAATCTTGAAAAGATTAACATTTTGGATGCTATTAATTTTTCTACCATGGCTTGGAGATTTGATGTGACGGCAAAAATAATTGTAAATTGTTTCCGACATTGTAAGTTTCGGTCTGAAGAAATTGATGTTCCTGAAGTAGAAGTTGGTCAATTAGAAAAAGATATTCAAGGATTAACTGATGTCATTTCTAATTTACGCTATAGAAATGTGATGGACGTCGAACATCTTTTGAACGATCCTAAAGAGAATGATGCAGTTATGGAGTTGCCTACAGACGAAGAAATTATTGAGTCTGTACTAAATGATGAGAATGATCCTGAACCAGATGATAGTAGCGTCATACCAAATGTGTCATCAAAAGAGGCCTTTCAAGCAGTAGTTACCATACAAAATTACTTGCTACAACACGAGGAAAATATTCCAGAAGTTGTGCACGCATTACAAAAAATTAAGGATGGGATGCATTTTGGTGGAAGGAAAAAACAAACAACTTTAGATGCATTTATGAGAAGAAATGACTTCTTATATGAAAATTGTTGATTGGATGAAATATTTTCGTTTATTATATATACATATTTTTTTAATGAAATTTAGTGATTATTCATTTATGTTTACATGGGGACTTTAAGGACTCAATTTTTTTTATTCGTTAAGCCATTTAGCGAGGTTATTCATTTAGCCCCTTTGCCCAAGTCGGGATTGGAAAAAATTATTCATTTGGCGAGGTTATTCATTATATAGGTTATACTGTAACCTTTTGAGATCATGTGTGATGCTAGTGATATTGATGTGGGAGCTGTTTTAGGCCAGATGAAGGATAAAATTTCCCGTTCTATTTACTACGCTAGTAGAACATTGAATGAGACTCAGTTGAATTATGGAATTATGCCACAACTGAAAAGGAATTACTGGTTGTGGTGTTTTCCTTTGATAAATTTCGTTCCTATTTGATTGGAACCAAGGTCGTTGTTTTTAGAGCTTTAAAATACCTCTTAGCAAAGAAAGATGCCCAGACTTAGATTGTTAGGATGAATTTTACTTATTCAAGCGTTTAATTTTGAGATAAAGGATAAAAAAGGAACGGGAAATCAGGTAGCCGATCATTTGTCAAGATTAGAGAATCCCTCTCTTGAATCTTTTGATATAAAAGAAGAGTTTTCCGATGAACGTATTTTTTTGTCAATTCAATTGTGACTCAACCCTCATGATCCGCAGATATTGCATGCAAATTACTTGGTTGGAAAATCGACACCTAAGGATCTCTCTTACCAACAAAGAAAAAAATGTATATGTTACGGTTCACTTTTACACGGGGCATAAAAGCTACTAGATAACCCGTGGACTTTATTTTATTTTTTAGAGTCGTCACCTACGTTATAAGAAAAAATAGAAAAATCATATTTAAAAGGGTTTTTTCAAAATAAGAGAAAAATTCAATATTTAACCAGAGTTCGGGTAAGGGTTCAAATGATCCCCGAGAAAGGTGTTGGGCACCCCGATATTAAGGATTCATAAAATACGATTTACCTGGGTCTTGTATAATAAAAACTGCTTTAAAACTGTTTGTGTTTAAAATATAGCAAAATAATATCATTTTCGGCCAAAATTTACACACATTTTTTAAGCACAGAAATCTCCTTTGTAAAAATCCTAACCTTTTAGTTAAAATACTTCCTTTGTTTTCTTTTCCACCAAAATATAATAAAGTGCTTATTATTTCTTATGTAAAAATAGGAAAAAAGATACAACTTTAATAAAACGATTTTAAAGAGATCAACCATTAAGGGAGTTTGTTTCCCTACCCGAACTACAATTTAAAGAGGAAATTTCTATTTTTATTTAAAGGCAATTAATACTAATAAAATGCATTTATTTGAGACATTGATCTATATAAACCGATTTCATATTTCTTTAAAGCATCTCTTGAACTGGGTTTTTAAACTCATCGAATTGTAGAAAGAAAGACTTTCCTTGGCAATCTCAAACTAAGTTATTTTTCCTTTTTTTTATTAGCAAAGTATGAACTTTATATATAAAAAATGAGATTTGATTAATCATAAAAATGGAAAATTTATTTAAAAGTATAAAGGCGACTCTTATGTAATTAAGTTCTAATTTTAAGGTTTCAATAATAATATTAAGGGTTTTTACACATAATTCAAATAATTTAACAAGTATAGAAATGTAAACGGGCTAGTGGGTATACATGCCACTAGTTACCGTGTACAAAAAATAAAATCTATTGTCTATGTCATTTTTACCCATGGCTGGGGCTAAAATTCGATGTAAAAGTATGTTAATGTTAATGATATACAATAATAGAGCCTTGAAGTTGGCTCACCAAATCTTGAAAAGATTAACATTTTGGATGCTATTAATTTTTCTACCACGGCTTGGAGATTTGATGTGACGGCAAAAACAATTACAAATTGTTTCCGGCATTGCAAGATTCAGTCTGAAGAAATTGATGTCCCTGAAGTAGAAGTTAGTCAATTAGAAGA
Organism: Anisodus acutangulus; assembly: GCA_029783415.1. Taxonomy (NCBI): domain Eukaryota; kingdom Viridiplantae; phylum Streptophyta; class Magnoliopsida; order Solanales; family Solanaceae; genus Anisodus; species Anisodus acutangulus. The sequence goes on from CM056494.1 coordinate 9,380,621, forward strand.
AGATATCCACGAAGTTGGTACCTGGAGATTATTACTTCAAATCCAGCAACAATACCAATTGCATCAACGGCCAAAAGCTTCATGTAAACGTAATGACTCTAAATTAAGATGATGAGAAGATGACAACCAGGGTTAGATGGAGGTGGAATGTTAGATAAGAATAAGGATCACCGCTTAGCTTATTTGAATTAGACAATAACAAAGGCTAATCTAGGATTGAGAATGAATGTGATCTTATTATATGCATACGTTTTATTTATTTATTTATTTATTTATTTATTTATTTTTGCATAGTTTGAGTCAAATGCAATAAGTTTGGTTGAACTCATATAACCTGCCCTTGTAAATAATTATTGCCTGTGAAAGATCGAGTATCTACATATTTCTTGGATAAAATTAAATGTAATGCCGATATATCTTACTATGTATTACCAGAAAAATCATTTTCTGGTTTATCCAAAAAGAATGTTAACAAATAAAAGAAATAAAGAAGCAGCAACTAAAAACAAATACATATACATATCTGGGTTTAAAAAGAAAAAAGAAGACTAGGCTCTCTACTCTTGTGGCCAAAATTTCGCATTCTTCCGTCACTCAACATTAACACCATTTTCATCAGACTGTATTGTTAAAGCAAGTTGGTGTGAATGAGAAATGGAAGGCAACCTTTCCGAACAGTCACCAACCTATTCCGAAGAGGCACCTTCAAGGCTATATAAACTAAGGCAATGCCTCATTTTAAAGACACCAAAAAAACCAAAAATTTCTGCATCTGAAATTCTGCATTCTTTTTCACAAATAAAACTATCGAGTCTTACTGTGTTTCGTTGCCAACTTTGAGTTAAATCGAAGTCGGCGTTTGACGATCTGCTACTCTGCGACAGTATATCCGCTTTATCCTGGGAGGAAGTAATCCATAACCTCGGATGCAGTGAGGGGATTAAATTCCTTAAGGACACACAGTGAATTCTGTGGTCTCGGATATTTTCTTACTACGTATTATTTTCCAGTTTCTGTTTTCCTGGTTTTGTCTTTCCGTTTGGTTTCTGTTTTTCCTGATTTTGAACACAGGCTCAACAACAAGCTTAAGGAATTTATTCATTATTTCTGTGTTCATTTGTTCTTGTTTAACAATTACAGAACGTTGTCGGAAAAAAAATGTATGTTGTTTGGAGACTAAAATCTTGAATTTTCTACTCGGTTGAGATTAAAGTTTTCATAACTTTCTACTCCTTTGGGTACTTGATTTGAAGATATAAAAACTTCATCAAGTATACAACATACAATTTCTTTGGAAAAAAAAATGTATGTTTGTTGTTTCGATGTAACGAACTTGTATGTTGTTTGGAGACTAAAATCTTTGGATTTTCTACTCAGTTGAGTTTAAATTTTCCTTATCTTTCTACTCCGTTGGGTACTTGATTTGAAGATATAAAAACTTCATCAAGTATACAACATACAATTTACTGGAAAAAAAAAGAAAAAAAAAGGTGTTTGTTGTTTCGGTGTAACGAACTAATATGTTGTTTGGAGACTAAAATCTTCGAATTTTTTACTCCGGTTGAGATTAAAGTTTTTATAATTTTCTACTCATTTGGGTACTTGATTTGAAGATATAAAAACTTCATCAAGTATACAACATACAATTTACTGCATTTCGTTTCAAGGATTTTAAATCTGTTTGTGTAACCTTGATTCGGTTTGAAGAAATAAAATCTTCACCATTGTGTATTACATCTGCTTTGTCAAACTGATTCGGTTTGAAGTCTTCACCGTTTATTAAACTTTTTACATTTGCTTCGTTTGCGGCGAAATGGGAGACATGACTCAAATTTGAATGCTCTTTGCTCTTGCCACACTAGCCCCATGGTTGGTTCTACGAGCAATCTTTGCGTCCTCGATCGTCTTGCACGACCGACTCCGTGAAGCCTGGAAAATTCACCTGAATTGATTTCAAGCGATGGCAACAAAAGATGTTCTTCTATTTAACTACTTTAAACCTCCAAAGTTTATTAAGGAGGTCGTTCGATTTTGCCGAATCAACACACGAGAATGAACGTTTTGTTGTAAGCGAGGCATGGAAGCACTCAGATTTTTGTGCAAGAATTATATTCTTAGCGGATGGAGGATGATCTTTACAACGTCTATAGTAATGTGGAAACATCAAAAGATCTATGGGATGCGTTGGAAAAAATATAAAGCAGAAGATCTTTGGATTAAAGAAATTTATCATTGCCAAGTTTACGGACTACAAAATGGTAGATGGCAAGTCTGTTGTTACTCAAGTTCAAGAGTTGCGGTTATCATCCACGATCTACTCATTTGAAGGTTTGGTGATTAGTGGGGCGTTTCAAGTTCTTGGCGATAATAGAGTTGCCTCCTTCATGGAAGGACTTCAAAAATTACTTGAAACACAAGCGAAAGGAGATGACACCGGAGGATCTCATCGTCCGCTTTGAGAATCGAGGAAGATAACAAGGCAGCGGAGAAGAAGGCAAATGTGAGATCAACCATAGGGGGAGCACATATTGTTGAAGCTGCCCCAACTAATCTGAAAAAGAGGAAAAATGCATCGGGACCAAGGAGCTATCCCAACAAGAAGAAATTCAAAGGAAACTGCCACAATTGTGGAAAAATCGGACACAAAGTTGCAGACTGTCGTGCTCCGAAAAAGGTAAAGAAGAAGGGTCAGGCTAATATGGTTGAAACAAACGAGGAAGTTGATGACTTGTGCGCTATGTTGTCTGAGTGCAACTTAGTGGGAAATCCGAAAGAGTGGTGGATTGACTCTGGCGCCACTCGCCACATTTGTCTTTGTTAGAGAAGCCTTTGCTTCATATGCTCACGAGATCAAGCGATACCATATATATGGGAAGTGCATAGCGGCCAAAATTGAAGGTTATGGAAAGATCTTGCTGAAGATGACATCGGCAAGGTGGTGACTCTTAACAACGTCTGTCATGTTCCTGAAATTAGGAAAAATCTAGTATCTACCTGGGACTTCTAGTAAAGAACGGTTTTAAGTGTGTTTTTGTTTACGACAATGTTGTAATAAGTAAGAACGAGATGTACATAGGAAAAGGTTACCTCACGAGGGCCTTTTCAAATCGAATGTAATGGTCGTTGCCAATAATAATAAAGTTTACGCTTCGTCTTACTTACTTGAGTCAAATAATTTATGGCATTCACGTTTAGGACATGTCAATTACGTAACCTTGCGAAAAATGATTAGTTTGGAAGTATTGCCTAAGTTTGAATGCAATCAATCAAAATGTCAAATCATGTTGAGTCTAAGTATGTTAAACATCCTTATAAGTCAGTTGAAAGGAATTCAAGTCCTTTAGACTTAATCCATACGTATATTTGTGACATGAAGTCAATCCCATCTCGCGGTGGAAAGAAGTATTTCATAACTTTCTTGACGATAGTACAGCGGTATTGCTACGTTTATTTACTTAATAGTAAAGATGAAGCAATTAAAGCATTCAGCAATACAAAGCGAAGTTGAGACTCAACTTAACAAAAAGATTAAAAGCGATAAGGAGTGATAGGCGGTGAATATGAATCTCCTTTTGAACAAATATGTTTGGAATATGGCATTATTCATCAAACAATCGCCCCTTACTCGCCACAATCAAGCGGAATTGCGGAAAGGAAAAATAGAACCACGAAAGAAATGATGAATGCCACATTAATAAGTTACGGTTTACCCCGAACTTGTGGGGAAAGCCATTCTAACAACTAGCCGAATACTCAATCGAGTGCCCATAGCAAAACAAAATCTATTCCATACGAAAAGTGGAAAGGAAGGAAGCCCAATTTGGGATACTTCAAAGTGTGGGGTGTTTGGCCAAGGTGCAAATTCCTAAACCCAAAAGGGTAAAAATAGAACCTAAAACCATTGATTGTGTTTTCATAGGATATGCCACAAATAGTAAGGCATATCGATTTACAGTTCACAAATCGAGAAAATCCAGGCATTCGTAAATACGGTAATTGAATCGGATAATCTTGACTTTTTTGAAACCATATATCCGTATAAAAAGGAATGTGAGTCGTCTAGCAAAGAATCTAAACGACCTCGGGAAGAAACAAAGGAAAATATTCTGATGAGGAAAATCAGAGACGCGACAAGCGTCAAAGGGCGTCTACTTCATTTGGACCAGTAATTTCTAACATTTTTGTTGGAGAATGAGCCTCGAACCTTCAACGAAGCTATGTCTTCATCGGAGCTCAATTTTGGAAAGAGGCAATCAATAGTGAGATAGAATCCATCTTAAACAACCATAGTTGGGAATTGGTTGACCTTCCTCCAGAAATAAACCTTTAGGTTCCAAATGGATTTTCAAGCGGAAAATGAAAGGCGATGGTACTATTGATAAATATAAGGCAAGACTAGTTGTTAAAGGGTTTAGACAACGAGAAGGTCTTGATTACTTTGATACATACTCGCCCGTAACGAGGATTACATCTATTCGGTGTTAGTAGCGTTAGCCGTAGGTATGCGTCTTGAAATCCATCAAATGGATGTGAAAACTTTTCTTAAATGGAGAGTTAGAGGAAGAAATTTACATGGAACAACCTGAGGGGTTTGTAGTTCCAGGAAAGAGAAGAAGGTGTGTCGACTTGTTAAGTCTCTTTACGGACTAAAACAAGCACCCAAACAGTGGCATGCAAAATTTGACCATACAATCTTTGTCAAATGGATTCAAGATAAATGAGTGTGATAAATGTGTCTACATTAAGAACACTCCAAACCACGTAGTCATTGTTTGTTTATGCGTGGATGATATGTTGATAATGAGTAACGACATTGCTAACATAAATGCTATTAAGCGCATGCTTGCTAGTAAGTTTGATATGAAAGACTTAGGAGTTGCCGATTTAATTCGGGAATTAAAATCCATAAGACTCCTCAAGGTCTAACATTGTCTCAATCTCATTATATTGAAACGGTACTTGAAAAGTTCAAATATTTGGACTTTAAAGTTGCAAAGACGCCAATTGATATGAACCTTGCTCTTGCAAAGAATAAAGGTGAAAGTCATTCTCAATTGGATTATGCAGTGTTGGGAAGTTTGATGTATATCATGAACTGCAGCGACACGATATTGCATGTGCTATAAGTAAACTAAGTCGCTACACTAGTAATCCCGACCAAAAACATTGGTGGCAATGAAAGCGAGTTTTGGGGTATTTAAAACATACTCAAAACTTTGCTTTGCATTATAACGGTATCCTGCAGCTTATTGAAGGATACGATGATGCAAAGTGGATCACCGGTTCAATCGAAACTAAATCCACAAGTGGATATGTTTTTACCACAGTGGAGGAGCGATGTCTTGGAAGTCATCCAAGCAGGACATGTATCGCCCGCTCTACAATGGAATCTGAGTTCATAGCTTTAGACAAAGCCGTTGAAGAAGGTGAATGGCTCAGGAATTTCTTAGAAGATATTCCATTTTGGCCCAAACCGTTGGCTCCTATATGCATACATTGCGATAGCCAAGCGGCAATAGGAAGAGCGGGAGCCTTATGTACAGCGGAAAGTCTCGTCACATCTGACGAAGACATAATACCGTTAGACAACTACTCTCTAGTGGAATTATCACAATTGACTATGTTAAGTCAAGAGATAATGTGTCGGATCCACTAACTAAAGGCCTAACTAGAGAGGTAGTTGAAAGATCATCAAGGGAATGGGACTATGGCGGGGACAAGTCATCGTGACGGTAACTCTACCTAGAAGACTGGAGATCCCAAGATCTAGGTTCAAAGAGATCAAACAAAGTCATTAATGACGGTTCAACATTGTCACAATAACTCTTTGGTCCATTCTCGTGATGAGACAATGTTCGATGCAGGATAAAGCATTGCGGCTTTTTAATGGTTCCTAAGTTTGGTGCAGGGTATATCAAATAGTGTATCTGCGGGATGACACATTTAGGAATCACCTATGTAAGTGTGAAGTGTAAGGCCGTTCAAGGAGGATTATGGAAGACCAAATCTCTACGCACTTATGAACCAGGCAGTGTTCATGGCTGAAACGAACAAAACAATGAGAACCAAAGACGGTTAAAGGGTTAATTGTGTGACATGTGGTTGTCTAGGTATACACCAAAGCTCGACGGTTCAAGGATATCACATCTACCGATTGACCGAGTATATCCGACATATGTTCACTACGGAAAGTTCAAAGAGAAATCTACTTATCCAGATGCGATTAATCCTTGCTTACGAATCACACAGTTTTTTGTCATGCATGTTTTTCATCATATAGCCATTCCCCATTCATGTGGGGGATTGTTAAAGCAAGTTGGTGTGAATGAGAAATGGAAGGCAACCTTTCCGAACAGTCACCAACCTATTCCGAAGAGGCACCTTCAAGGCTATATAAACTAAGGCAATGCCTCATTTTAAAGACACCAAAAAAACCAAAAATTTCTGCATCTGAAATTCTGCATTCTTTTTCACAAATAAAACTATCGAGTCTTACTGTGTTTCGTTGCCAACTTTGAGTTCGTCGAAGTCGAAGGCGTTTGACGTACCGCTACTCCTGCGACAGGTATATCCGTTTTATCCTGGGAGGAAGTAATCCATAACCTCGGGTACAGTGAGGGGATTAAATTCCTTAAGGACACACAGTGAATTCTGTGGTCTCGGATATTTTCTTACTTCTGTATTATTTTTCCAGTTTCTGTTTTTCCTGGTTTTTGTCTTTCCGTTTGGTTTCTGTTTTTCCTGATTTTGAACACAGGCACAACAACATGTATCTCCAGCACGAATCATAGTATGTCTTTTCCGAAGCCTGTGAGACCAAATAGAACAAAAGTCGTAAAATAACAAACATAAACATGACCTCACTCTATTAAGTTTCAAACCTATACTTACATGTAAGCATACCATACACATGAAATGAATCTCTTTCCAACGACGATGAAATCGTGGTCCTTGCTAGATATCATCCCCGACTAAATCTAGCGAGGCTTCTGTGTAGTTGAGACCTTGAGCTATGCTCCAATGAATGCCTTTGAGGCTTCAGAAGCTACTACACACCCAACAACTCCTTCAGTTGCTCTTTACCACTGTATGTAGAGCCCAGCAAACAACTAAACATCAGTAACAATAACAAGTACATGCCGTAACACAGAAATCTATATTCTATAAGGTGACTTGAGTTACTTTTTTTTAGTTCATAATGCAAGAATCCAAGAAAAGACATTGCTTCCCTTTTACTAAATCACAGGCCGACGGGAGCAGCTTTACTCAGACAAATTGAGTGAGCTCACCTTCTTAAATATAAATACTTGGTCCTCGCTCACATTGGCTATTAATTTCGCAAGAGAGGGAGTTTACACAATACTATGTTATAACTTGCTAAGACCAAAAAATGTAAAGTAGACGATCTTTTTCTTTTGGATCATAAATAGAGGATTAGTTTAATAATAAGCTTCTCTGAGTCAAGCACCTTCCGTCCTCATGATATTTTACCTTCCATGTCAAAATAAATAACACTAGATAATGTGTAGAGGTAATGTTAATTTATAAAGATATCAGCAGACTCAGAAGTACCTGTTTGAAAATGAAGGAATTATCTCTTCAAGAACATGGAGCACAATGGAGTTAGTGGTCACATCACAAGAGTTTCGCCTGTCCTTGAGAACTGTAAATGAATTAAAATAGCCAGTCAATCACCACCCTTAAAATACAAATTTCAAAAAGGATTGGAAAACAAGAGAAAGGGCACATATATTTGTAGAGGTGACATTTCAAAGACTACCAGCGGATTTTGAATTATGCCAAAGTGATAGCAAAATCGCATTAAGTCTGACACTTCCCTGACAATCACTCAAGCTATCTCGAATCAATCATAACTTCGATGTTTAGGGACTCAATGATAACAAAGTAACTTGGACAAATTTACAAGCACTTTCCTTTTAGAGATTACGAATGTTAGAATCCAGCAACGTCGATGTACCATATCACTGTATCAGTTTCTTACTCACTTAAGCATATTATCTTTAGATAATAAACAACCATTCTAGAACCTGCCTGTTCACAAATGAACCACTCATCGTACATAGATCATAGGCCTAAGATTCTTGGTTTTCATTTCTGCCATGTTTTATTGTAAGTCTCAGTTTACTGTGTGTGCCGATGATTCTTTTTCCTTTTTAAAGAGTCTCCTTTGAGTCTATGTTCATGTTCTCTTATTTATTATATTCAGGTGGAATATAAAAAATGAAACGCACATTTCAACAGTTTATTTGACATTCCCATACAACAAAATTTTAACACCCACAAAGTGATGTATAAACATGGAAAATATGAAAACACTACGGCAGGAGCGGAGAATCTTCTAAAACAATAAAAAAGATATATTGTTTTCAGTGACTACCCAATTGGTTAGACTCAGAAGCAGCACGAGAGTTCAGTGTTCAAGTACCTTCATTTTTGGGATCTGAAATATTGCCTTGGAGATATGATACATCATCCTCATATAACTGTAACCCATCCAACTCAGCAAACTTATTCAACATACAGCCGACAAGACTATAAGCAACCATACTTGTCTCATCAGAACCTTCCTGGACAAGAAGATACTGATTTCTACTCAAGTTTTGTCTGTGAAGCGATACATCTTTTTCTTCTGAACAATCTGCCGATGTAAATTTTGGTGGTCTGCATCCCAAGTCCCCTGCAGTTCCTTTTTCCTCCATAGCATTCCTGCCTGATCCTTTATTAGGCGAGAAATGTGTAGAAAATCTATTTTGATCTCTAGTTGACATAGATGGGCATGAGTCCCTACCTTCGTGTTGGCCTATGATTCTTAAATGGTAATCCGTTCCACTCATACTCTTTGCGTCTTCAGAAGCTTTTGATTCTAAGAATGACGAGGAATTGTCAAACCAATTGGTATGAACTGAATCTGTTTCATCCATATACATTGTCTCAAGTTTGACACTCGACTTGAGTTTCGGTGAAAGCATAGAGGATAAACCATCATCTCGAGTAGCAGTGATTGGTGAGTGGGAATTACTTTGATTTACCTCGCCGACACTTTCTGCTTGGCTGTATGAGACATTAGGATCAGACCTGCAATTTTGAGGAAGATCAGAAAGATGCTCATCTTCATCACTACCTTCATAATAACTTTCCTCTACATTCTCCATGTAAGCATTTGCAAAATCTTCACTGACATCACATTCAGTGAGTATATCCCAAACAATTTGTTTTATCTGAGCACTAATAGTCAGCACACATTCTACTTCTTCTTCTACCTCCTTGTTTGAGTAGGTTTTCCTAGATGCATGCCTAGATGTTTTGTTAATAATAGCTAGACTTTCTAGTAAACTTTCAGGGATAGACTGCAAGTCGCTGCACTCGAGAAGATATTCAGTCAACAGTTTCTTCACTTTCACACGCAAACGAACACTTTTTTTGACAGCTTTAGCATTAGAATCCAGCACAAGAGGCAAATTTCCCAGCTCCGCAAAACTTACTTTATTTCTATCACCTAGAATCCTGATTGCTTTTACTATATCATTCTGCAATGCTTCTGCATCTGTCGAAAGTTTTCGGAAAACCATCTGAGAGGGACAATAATCAAGTTTTAGTTTTAGCATTAAGGCTGCTACGGACAAAGCCTTGGCCAGGGGTTCTGGTGGTTCATCCCCTTCTTCATAGTCAGATAACATTTCCAATGATGTTTTCCTGATTCGTTTAACCACACTTTCAATGCTCCAACCTATTCTTTTATGCTGCATCTCAGGGATGTAACCCGTGACATCCCTCAGATTCCTATGCATTTTAGTCAAAGTTAGAAGAGACAGCTTCTCAAGTCTATCCAGAACATAAATAGCAGAACTGCGAAAGGATTCTGAGGTAGAACAAGAAGGCCCATGATTAACAGAAAAGTTTTGAGGATCTTTCAGGAGTTGAGAAATTTGCTTAATTCGAGTTTGACTGGAACCATCATGCTTATGGAGAATTTTGGGAAGAAATTGCTTGATTATCCTTCTCAATTGCCAATTGGTTTTCTCAAAAGTAATTGAGCCGTCAGTTACAGTCTCTGCAATATAGCATAACCCCTTGTTGTTCATCTTATCAAGCATGGAATAAATGCCTCTCAAATTCTCAGCTGAACTGGAGAGCAATGTGGCTGGCGCACCATGATATGTCCTTTCACCCTTATGCACTCCAAATGCCTTTGCAACAGAAATTCGAATGTTCTCATAATGTAACTGTAATTAGGGCACAAAGAAAATATAGCAGCTTAATGAGGGAAAACACTTTGAGATTTAGTTTAGAAACAACAGATAATGTTCTATACAAACAAAGAAACAGGTTTTTTTCTGAAATAGGGGAGTGCATGATAACTCTTTTGCTTTAAAAGTTACATGTGAGCAGTATCATTTGGATTTTTTTTTTTAAAAGTGAGAGAGATACAGTCGGGATGGTTTATCAACTTTGAGTTGCAGCATGTCATTACATCAGCAAACAGTAGAAAGAATACTTACATCATCTTCTCTAAGCAATGATTCAGGTAAACTCCTGCAAATACAGACAAAAGAGTAGAGGTTTAGTTTGAAGTGCAAAACATTACTTGGAAAACAACATGCAACCTATGGTAATGCAATATGAATCCAGATAACACTATGCATAATCAAGTTGTAAGCTATAAGAGCAACCCATGTACAATGGTACTGTACACTTTTAATAAGTATATAGAAAGAGTATCAGAAAGAAACTTTTGTCAAGAAAGCACAATGCTTTAAAAGAGCCAAGTCAAGGAAATAAATTTGCTGCTTCATCAGCAATTATAATAGAGAGCACTGCTGTAGTCGGTGCTTTTCATAATTCTGTATATCCAACTTAAAAAAGAAGTTCCAACTGCACCATCTCTACAATATTTAACACCGTATGAGCCTTAATAGATGTGTGCATTAAGTCTAGTACTTTCCATGTCCTTCATTTTATTCCCCTTCTAAACATTCTCCTGGCTGGCTAATAAAGGGGTTCATAACACTTATCTTGTCAGCTCAGAACAGATTTACCATCTTTCTTTTTCTCGTGAAGTTACGATTTTACGTGATGGGAATACTCCAGCATACTGAATTGTACACCAGAAGGTAGAGATGTATTAAGTTTTGCATTGAAACGCAACTCACTTCACTTCTATCAAAACCTGGTCTAGGAAACATCCTTTATGTGGAATAACAAGTGATTGTAAAATTCTGTTATTGTGTATTATTGCACAGTTTATCCTTGGTATTGGCTTTTTCTGTAATTTCCTTTTGTTCTTAGACTTGCTGAGGTGTCACATTTTAATATACTACTAGCCTAAGAAAAATCCAGACCCCACTTGTGGGATTATACTGGGTATGTTGTTGTTGTTGTAGCCTAAGAAAAATGCAATCCACATTTGTAGAAGCTGATTTTTTTTATGACAAGGGAACCCGCAGCCGCTACCCTTCAGGAGCGCACAGGGTAGAAGCTGAATTTAAGGACCACAAACACATGTCATCATTCATATCATTTCCAAATATCAGATTCAGAATTCCTTGAGCTACATAGACCATCATTAAAATATAATTCATTACATTATGGTCTGCAAACCAATCGACGGAAGAATCTCAACAATCAGTATATGTAAAATAGAACTTTTACTTAATGATCCTTGATATGAGTTCCCTAACTTAGTCAAAGCTAACAAAAGAAGGAAGTGTCAGAGGGAGAGTCCAGAAAACTATAATGAAATTGACAGACATCGCACTCCAGTGCCCTTGCAGTCAAATGAAACAGTCACTTTTGCAAATATTCAACAATCTGAAAGCTGTGCAGCTGCTAAAATGCATTTTCTAGGGAGAGATATTTTTATTCACCAGGACAATTATACAAGAGGCCAAAGGAAGAGCTTTTTTATAATAAAAATATACAGAAAAGTTAAAAGAGAAAGAAAGTTCTCACATATCACCGGGAGGTTTAAGTCTTTCCATCTTCTTTTGCTCTCTTTCGGATAAATGCAAATCCATTAACCACCTGCAAAATTAATATTCATATGCCTAAAATAATAGTACTCAATAATGATTATTCCCGCAAACACTTTGTACTGCATTACTGATACACCGAAAATTGCACCCTCGTTCCAATTTTATATGACACTCAACCCACTTTAGAACATCCTAAAATGTTTGACAATATTCTCTCTCTACGCAATTTTCATGAATCCAAACAAATTTACCAAAATTAAAATTCATTAAATTATTATTCTTCTTTTTTTGCCAGGTAAATTTTATTCAGTGAAGAACTGCACTAAAGTTTGTGCACGTACTTACACAAATTCCACTCCATATATTTTGATCTTTTGTCTATCAAATTAGTTTTTCAGCTCTTACTTTCATATTTTCTGCACTGCCACTAATATAATATGCAAGTCAATTTCAACTCAAACGGGCTAGAGATTCGGTCTGGTGGTAAGAGTGCAGCCCGGATGTGTGGGTTAGCATGTCAAGAATTCGAACCTTGTCACAAACAAAAAAATGGTATTTAAGTGGAGAAGGGTAGAGGGGTCGAACTACTGTCCCTCAGGGATTTCTCGGTTATTAAAAAAAGTCAATTTCATCTCTAACTTCATATCCAATCAAACACCATCAAAACAAAAAACAAATTATAAAACCAGTCACAAACAATCATATAAAATGAGACCGAGAGAGTATTAAACAAAGAAAGGTACAATCAAATTGGAGAGGATCATCAATGTAGTGCTAAGACTAAATGATAAAAATTCAACTGTAGCATACTTCCAATGAAGAGTTAAAGCTGATGCTCGAAAAAAGAAAAGGCTTACCTTCTCTTGAGCCTGACTTCCTTCTCTTGCTGCTTCAATTGAGATGCTAATACTTTACAATCATCCGTGTAGACCTCCATATTATCCTATTTTTAAGAACACAAAAAATAGATTTAATCTTTAATTCAATTCTTCAACTAAATGTGAACCTGAATGACTTAAAAAAGGCTTCTGTAGTCATTTAGATTTTCAGGAAACTTATCCCAACTACTCAAATACAAATTAGGATGAGTTAATGGTCAAAAACACACCTAAACAATCAATTTTTCGCGAGATTCATACCTCAACTATCAACTTTTCCCTTTACCTACCTAAACTGTCACTCCCTTTGCATTAAAACACACCCATGCTGAGTTGGCCAAATATTTAAAATCAATCGACATATGGCGCGTGAAGGCCAAAAATTCAATATGCAAGAAAATTGAAGCAAAAACACACAAGAAAAAGGGTCTTTTTAACGGTCAGAATTCACAAAAGATCAACACAATTCAGAGCTTAGCAAAAACATGAAAAATCTCATACACATTCAGAAAATTACTTACTTCTTCACTGGAATTAAGCAAAAATAAAACCTAAATTAAGCACTTTATTTCATCAACAGAAACCCTTATCAAGCACAAAGTAAAAGAAATACAGAAATAAGATCATATTATCGTGAGTTGTGACAATTCTGATCTAAGAGAGTTAAGAGTTACTTCAGAGCTCCATAAAATCCAAGAGTTATCACTTTTTCCCTTTCTTTCTCCTACTTTAACTAAACTCCAAGCCAAATAAACCAAAACCCACCAAGACACAATTATGTAATGTACCTTTTCTAGCACTATTTTGGATAATAAGAATTTATATATATATATATGGGCAGCCCGGTGCATGAAGCATCCCAGCGTTAGCGAGGGTCCTGGAAGGACCGCACCCCAAGGGTGTGATGTAGACAGTCTAACCGAATGCAAGCATTAGTGGCTGCTTACACGGCTCGAACGCGTGACCTATAGGTCACCCAGAAAC